>WBZZ01000191.1:162500-205000 GCA_019918135.1 Paulinella micropora
GTGGTAGATGCTGGGGAGGAGGGTCGTTGCGCGCGTAAAAGATCTTAAACTCCGCATATGCTGGTTGAGACGATGGAGGCGCATGTGCAGAAATGCATCAGCCATTGACAGAGAGGCACTATTATTATTATTATTATTATTATTATTATTATTATTATTATTATTATTATTATTAGGGAGTACATAGGCCATCGGTCCCTTTCCATGGGCTGATTGGTATAAAGCTCCTAGAGTAATGTTCTATGCCGTCACTTCCTTTATTCCACCGATTGGTGTGGAGACTTTCCTTATGGAATGGAGGACTGGATGCACATGGCCTTTTGGCTCAGCAATTGGCAGACGATACATACATACATACATACATATTATTATTATTATTATTATTATTATTATTATTATTATTATTATTATTATTATTATTGACACCGTGATAGCCCAGTGTTCAAGTTCTACCATCTGGGCCCTGTCGCCAGTTCGATTCCAGTCGGTGCCACCAGTATTTTCATTGAACATACCGGTCCGTCTGGAAGGGTTGGAACTGCCCTTGCGGGGGTGTCATAGAGCCTATCGTCAATTCTTCGTACTCCCCTCACGGGTGAGACGATGGAGGCGCATGTGCAGATTTGCATCAGCCATTGACAGAGAAGCACTATTATTATTATTATTATTATTATTATTATTATTATTATTATTATTATTATTATTATTATTATTATTATTATTATTATTATTATTATTATTATTATTATTATTATGGAGGGGTGCACAGTATGGCACCCCACGGGAAGAGGAGGTGGTTGGGCCTCTTCCCACTGGTGTCGAGGCTATGTCGTTGTGTTGGCTCCGAGTCTATGTTGTTGTGTTGGTTCCGAGGCTATGTTGTTGTGTTGGTTCCGAGGTTCTGTTGTTGTGTGGGTTCCGAGGCTATGTCGATGTGGGTTCCGAGGCTATGTTGTTGTGTTGGGTTCCGAGGCCATGTCGTTGTGTTGTTTTTTATAAGACATACACCACGTGGGATCAAAGGGGTATTTACATTCCGCGATCTAGGGGTGGTGACGGGTTTCGAGGCGTCCCAGATACTTACCACAAAACGTCCTCATGCGCTGGCAGACCGCATGAAATGTCTGCTACCCCTGTGAGTACCTCCATGCGGGACCTACCCAGTCTCGTAGCTCTCACGCGGGGAAGATCAATCATTTGTAGTTGATTTCCTGCAAGGTACCCGACACTGTGCGGGTAGGAGGGACTTCCTTTTGGGGCCTTCTATGCAGGATGGTTAGAGTCACTCTTCCCTCCCCAACATACTCACTGTAGTCCCTGTTGGGTCGAGGGATGGAGGCGCATGGCCCTCGGGCTCAGCCATGACAGATCAATATATTATTAGTATTATTATTATTATTATTCAATGGAGGCACATGTCCAGGATCTGGATCTGATGCTATAGTCTGAGGAAGCCTATTATTATTATTATTATTATTATTATTATTATTATTATTATTATTATTATTATTATTATTATTATTATTATTATTATTGGACACCGTGATAGCCCAGTGGTCAAGTTCTACCATCTGGGCCCTGTCGCCAGTTCGATTCCCGTCGGTGCCACCAGCATTTTCATTGTAGGCATCACCCCCGGATAGCCGGTAAAAAGTACCTTTTCCTGGTGACAGGTGCACCAGCTTGTTTTTCAGTATTATTTGTCCGGATTGGACCTGATGCCATTTTATTCCTGGTCTGTTGCCGTTTTCCTTTTTGGCTTCACTGAGCTAATATAACGAGACATCATTCTCATTCTTGAGGACTGTGTTTGGTTGTATTACCGACTTTTTACGAGCTATCGTTGGGGGCATTACATTTGGAGTCCACATCACTAGGGTGATTTCTTTCTGCTTTGCCACACAGGCAACAGAGTGAATTTTCACTGACCTGTCTCACACGGGGACGTCAGACGAAAACAAATACTCCAACACAGCTCCCTCATAACTCTTTCACAAAACAAATAATTTGATTGGTCTCAAGCAGGTGTCTCGTACCCTCTAACCCAATCAGTATTTGTGTGCTCACAAGGAGACATCAGATACAAACTCTCTGTCGTTCTTGCTGTTCTCACACAGAGACCAAGAAGAAGGAGGTGGACAGAAGAGTGAAGGAACACACACAAAACACAAACAAGCATAGGGACAGGAGCACAACACTTTACCCTTCTAGTTTGTGCATTTATCTGCATTATCTCACACATACGTCAGAGTATTTTTGCAAATCTCTGATCGTTTTCTAAAGGTAGGTCTGAGAACCTATCCGACCGACTGTCGACTTCTCAAGGAGAGCTTTTCTAGCTTCTCTATTACTATCTGTGTGTAGGTCCAAGTGCCTCATACTAGATACAATATAGAAAAGAAGGAGGAGAAAGTAATCTGAGTAAGGAGAACAAGAAATCGAAGAAAGTCAAAGACTATTTTTCTCAAACAAAAACAAACATACAAACAGTGTTTCATAGAGGACAGGGAATCTCACTCTACCCTCTCTATTAGTTTCTCTCTTCACTAGTCAATCGACTGAAGGAGGAATAGAACACAAACGAACAAAAACCAAACATAGGAGCTGACACTGTCCTCCTGTTGATCACTACTACGACATCATGTCGACAGAGACCGCCGAAGTGAGTGAATTCTCGGAGGCAGATCAAAGAAGAGAAGAAGAAGAAGCAGGAGGAGGAGGAGGAAGAGGATTGAATGAAGGAGGAGGAGGACTGAATGAAGGAGGAGGAGGAGATGAAGGAGTAGGAGGAGGAGTAGAAGAGGGCTGGGATGATGAAGGAAGATATGGAGGAGACGAAGATGAAGGAGGATTTGAACAAGAAGAGACGGGAGGAGGAGGAGCATATGGTAATCCCTTACCACCTGCCTACACGGGAGGAGGAGGACGAAAAATGATCGACTTGATTCATAGTGATGGAGAGGAGATCATAGTGGAGGAACAACAGTGGGTGCAAGACCACTATGACCTCACTAAAAAAGAGTTTGATAACAAGATGGGGGTAGAGAAGGACACCTATGTGTGGATCCCTCAGGATCAAAGAAGAGAGAAAAGTCGTGCTAAAAAGGATGTCTATATCCTATTATCAAACACAGCACAGCTCCTCGGCAAACTGGTCTCTGATCCAGAAGAGAGAAAGAAGATACAGCATATCAAGTTTGGGGACACACACACCCACCTTGAATTACTCGATGCTATCTTTGGGGTGTACACTCAAACCCTGATTTGGGAACGTACATACGGCCCACGATGTGAGGGTTACCTCCAGTACACAAACCCAAGAGCAACGGCCAGATTCCTCGCGACTGGTCAGGAGGCAATCGATGTAACAAAAATGAAGACCAATCTGGGTTCGAAAAACTCGAGTGGCATATTTCATTTTTTACAATGGAAATAAAGGCCTTGGAGGAGGGGAAGGCAGAGATGGAAAAAAGCATTAAGGCAGCAGGAGAAACTCATCCTGTGATTGATGAGTTAGAGAAGACCGACAGAGTTCTGACCAAGATCAGACTGTTGATGGGTGCGTTACTGCACAAGGAGGCATGGAAGAGATGGATTCCTACCAAGGATCACTCTGTCCTTAAATCACTTAGTAACGCACCACCGGTCGCCAACAAAGCAGGTGTTGACCAATATGTGGAGAAATATAATTTTCTCAGATCTGCTTCTGAATTGGTGGCCTTTATCACTCATGCTCAAAAGCTGGTGATATCTGAGAAGAAGAAGGCGAAAGAGAATGAGGAGTTCGAGAAGACGATGAGACTGGAAAGAATGAAAGCAAAAGTGAGTGGTGCAAAGACACACCCTCCGACATATTTGACCCCACCAGCTCCTGCCCCACCAGCCCCTGCACCCTCGGGCTCAACTACGGTGGTGGTCACAAACACGGAGAAGAAGGACAGACAGAACATCATAAATGCCTTCAAGGGGAAGAAAGGAGGAGTGGCAAGTCTCATGCTATATGCCAAGACGAGCTCAGACAAAAACTCTGATGCTTCGCTTTTGAGCAAGCTCAAAGAGATCAATGCCTGCATGAAGGCTTTTCCTTGCGACGAAACGCAGGAATACGAGGCCCTTGTTACTGTTTTTGACCAATCTCTAGTCTCGGAGGGATTTGATCTGACACAGTACAAGTTTTTGAGAAAGAAGGAGGAGATTAAGAGAAACAATACAACAGGCCTAGACGCTCAGTGTGAACTGGCGGTGGCCACACTCATTTCATATTTTCAATCTCATGGATACCAGCATCTCTGCACTGGTACTCTCATAGGATTTGAAATCTTTGAGACAGTGGCGATGAGTTTGAGGAGTGCTGTTGGCTTGGCGGCGACCCTTACGGAGGTAGTTTCCTCCTATGGGCTATTCTATGGCCGCAAGTCGATCATCCTCTATTTCTTTTCGGCGTTACACACAGTTAACCCGAGTAAGCTTACTCAGCTCATACAACAATGCTCGACGTTTAGCTCAGTGAAGTCCAAGAACTTCCTCGAGACACACGTGTTCGAAAATACGGTTCAAAGCGTTGCTCCGTCAGCACTGTTTCAAGAAGTGATGAGTGCATGCTCAAACATGGACTCGCTCACGGAGGCACATACGGCACAGGCAGGCGGTGTACCTGTTGGCGCACAAGCCACGTACACAAGCAGAGCTGCCGGTTGGAAGAGACAGAGAGAGCCAGACCTGAAGACCGCATGTTGGAGGTGGTTCGCGGGCTTGCAGTGTAAGGCACAGATGGAGAACAGAGACTGCTCTTTCAATCATGATAGGCAGAACCCAACAGCAAGGGCAAATTTTCTGAGCAGGACGGAAGGCAAGGAACCGGGCCTTTTCAATATGCTTCATATTGCCGCTGTGAACGAAGGTTGGTATGCCAATATGTGTGATGATGAGGAGTTACGAGAGGCAATCATTACCTACATGAAGAGGATGAAGGGAAGAAGGAGGAAAAGGGAGAGACAAAAGAACTTAAAGGCCTCTCAAAGAGGACGAGAAGGAGGAGCAGGAGCAGGAGGACGAGGAGGAGGAGGAGGAGGAGGACGAGGACGAGGAACACGGAGAGGAGCCTCGAGGTGGCAGGGAACCCCTCAGAGAGGAAGAGGAGGAGGTCGGGGATATACCCCTTATGGAGGGAGAGCTGTTCGAGCTCCAGCCCCCCCACCCAGAGGAGGAGGAGGCTCGTGGGCAAGCTCCAACCCAAATTTCGGTCGAGCTCAGGCCTACAACACTGCCTCGGAGACCGATACGTCATCCCACCCGGACACTACTCAAGGTAATCGTTTCGAGGTGGTGGAATGACTGGAGGGGGAAGAAGAGAGGAAGGAGAAGACTGTGAAGTTTAACCCTAAAGTCACAGTGCTTTCTAATGCTGTTGTGCAGACTGGGCCAACGCTTCCTCTATGTGAAAACAAAGATGTGGGTACACAGAGACTGCAGCCCCAAGGTAGTATCATACCCGTTCATACAGCACGGTTACCAATGATAACTGATGCAAATAGGAAGGCGAGACTTGCGATGGAGGCGAGGAGGCCAATGGCAGACGTATCGCCTCGGCCAAGCAAACAACCACGAACAGACTCAATGTCTACGATCGCGGCGGGTGGCGAGCAAAAAGACAATGTGTGTACTCAAGTACCACAAGACAATGTCGCTCAAATAGTAAACGCACCAGTACCGCAGAATAATAAAAATGTTAATGAGGTGAAGCAGGAGGAGAAGAAGGAGGAGTTGAAAAACTAAGAGACAAGACTCCAAAATTTGGAACGTAAAGTTCTTGTTCTCGCAGCCAATATACACAGGCCCGATGCTCTGTGTTATACGGAACTTTATTGTGAAACATTGAAGACAATATTAAAAGTTGGTAATGATACGATGGCGAATATTAATATTGTCGGCAGGAAGTTTTTAAATCGATACCGGGACTGGGTGGACGGAAATATGAAAAAGTCAACGGGCACTCTCAAAGCAGTGAGCAGCCGGACGGATATCACGGGAATCATCACACTGACCTTTAAATTAAAATCCGCACGAGTATACCGTATGGACCTCTATGTCGTCCCCGGTTACCACGGGTCAATATTACTATCGTATGACCAATTGGCTACGATGGGGGCTGTGATTGATTGCGCCGCACGGCGAGTGATATATGGAGTAAAAAGAGGAGAAGAGAACGATATTGATCCCTTTAACGCTACTGACTCTTATGAGGCTTATGAGCTGAGTCTAGCGACGGATCACAAAAAGATGGCCATCGCACATGAGGCACTTGAGGTGTACGTTCACCCCCATGTCGTAAGACCGGATGAACTGTCCTGGACTGACAATTGGGAATCCCAAGTGTGCACTGTCACAGTTCCGACATGCCATTGGGACAAAAAGTCTATTGATGACTTAATCGAGAAGCGAAAGGAGGAGATTATATGTGTCGCACAAAGAAGCCCGTCGTTGGCGAGATTCGCGGAAGGAGTAGGAACAGATGTCCATATTACTAACGGATACTGTTTCCATGCGAAAGTAGGAGAAGAAAAAAGGGAGGCGTTTGTACCAAGGAGAACGGGGCGAATCCCGGATACTCCACCAGAAACTATTAAAAGTTTTATTACTGATTTCTGGGGTGACGAGCCGACGTGGCCGCGTTCACTAACTGAAGTGAAGAAATGCTTACGGACTTTATTCGAAAATAATAAGCCGTATACTATTATCCTGCCATATAATGAGAAGGCGATATGGGCGCAGGAAATAAGGGACCGGCTTATTGATCATCCTATACCGGTACCCTCTCGCAAGCAACAGCTAGTGGTGGCCTGTCGTATGGGAACTCGTGAGCAGAGCAGTGCATACAAGCGGAAGCTCAGAGACCTCGACAAGTTGAAATTGATACCGCAAGCATTCACATGCTTTGATGGTTTTTACACCCGTAAAGCTCCTTTGCAATACGCGAGACTCATTGACATGCTGGTGGAGCTCGGTAAAGATGATGAGCCGGACACGGTCACGTATGAAAAGACGGGCCTAGATGATGTCTCGGAAGAGGACTTAGGCTTGGAGGAGGACAGAGAACCCCTCAAGCAACATAAGCAGATGTCTGATGAAGATTTTCAAGCGGCGGCGCGGAAAATATTGGAAGAAGGAGTAGGCACGGAGAAGGAGAAGGAGCTTTTAAAAGCCAAATTAGAGGCGAACAAGGAAATTTTTGACCCTCCACATGCAGGTGGTGTCAAGCCTGAAGATTTCACTGCGGTTATTTACAAAATACCGGGTGCGGAGCCGTCACCGGCACCACGAAGGGCGAATTTGAGTATACATGAGGCGAAGATAGCGGAGGAGCTAGCAAGACAGCTGCTCAATGAGGACTTTATTGAGAGATCAACATCTCCAATAGTCTCACAACCGAGAATAGTGCCGAAGCCAGGAGGAGAATGGCGCCTGACAGTTAACTATGCTCGTGTTAACAAGGTGCTGGAGGAAGAGAGAAATCCTCTCCCGACATTAGAAGAAGGAAGGAGAGTACTGCGGAATGCAAAATTCTATTCGGTCATTGACCTTAAGAATGGCTTCTGGCAGATACCACTGGAGGAAAAGTCCAGATGGCTGACGGCGTTTGTGGTGGGTATGGAAATATACCAATGGAAAGTGCTTCCGATGGGCCTCAAGCAAGCCCCAGGACTTTTCCAGAAGGCGATGCAGAAGATGTTGAGCAGTCAGTACGATGATTTGTCTGACGGAGGCTTTATGAGAAGGCGGGGACAGAAGGCGGGAGAATATGCATTTTGCTATATCGATGACATTATTGTATACTCTAACACAATGGAGGAGCATATCGATCATTTGTCCGATATATTCAGGCGCATCGAAGCTTTTGGCCTGAAGTTCAATCTAAAGAAGTGTCAACTTGCCAAGACGAGTGTGACATACTTAGGGTACGAGATCTCCCATAATCGAGTCTCGATATCCAAAGAGAAGAGGGAGGAGATTATGAATCGACCGATACCAAAGAGCCGCACTGAATGGCACTCATTCCTTGCGATGGCGCAATACTATAGCCAGTTTATACCCGATTGGGGTGCAACACGGGCTAAGTTGGAGAAAATGATAGATTTTGGAGACTTTGAGAAGTGGGGCGAAGAGGCTTTGCAAGCGTTTCATGCGCTCAAAGATCTTATTTACAAAGACCCGAAAGACGGAGGACTGGTGTTAACGATGCCCGACTTTACGAAACAATTCGTAGTCGATACAGACGCATCTAAGTTTGCGATTGGGGCGGTATTACAACAAGAGGATGAGGAGAAGAAATTACGCCCAATCACCATCTACCGGGAAAGCGAAATATGGCGTCGCTGATAGCCTCTCTAGGCTAGAGTTTAGCTCAGAAGTATCGGCGTTGGTGTCCACGGTGGAGATGGAAGACTTGTCCACTGACAAGGTGTATGAGGTCAGCCACATTGAGGCGATGGAGATGGCGAGTGGAGTCCGATATGACCGCACAGGTCTACGGTACAGTCCACAAGGCCCGGATCACGGGATATGTTGTGAGCTACATACCCAGGAGGACGCTGAGTGGTCCTATGAGGTATATGAGAATGCGAAGGCGAACATAAGAGAGGAAGAGGAGACGCAGGAAGTTTATGCGGAGCCTCCTCATGAGCGGAGAAGTGACCTAGACGATGACCCGGAAAGAATCGGGATACGGCTAGAAGATGGTACTATCCATATAGCCTCGCCTACCGCATGGAGGCAACAACAGGCTCAAGATCCGGAGTTTAAAGAACTGATACAGTTATATCAGAACCCGGATGAGCTACGGATGACGAAAGCGATCAAAGATCAGATGAAGGCGATGGGATGGAGAGATGGTCTACTGTGGTACAAGGGCCTTCACGGTCGCTATGCGTCACAGCCGGACAAATGGACCCTTTGGGTACCGGAGAGTCTGAGACGATTTATATTTGTCGCAGCCCACAATTGCCCACTTTTGGCGCATCCGGGTCGACAACGAACTCATATGTTCGTAGCGAGGCAATTCTGGTGGAAGAAGATGAAGGAGGAGATAGATCAGGCGGTGGATGCATGCATCCCGTGCAAGATAAACAAAACACCACTGAAGGCAAATTTCGGCCTGATTGGCGAATTTCCTCTTCATGCGGGGATGTTTGAGTTTATACACATTGATCATGTGGGACCTTTCCCAGAATCGAAGGATGGTTACAAATACCTGACCGAATATAATGCAAGCTAACATGCAAGCTAAGTCTAAAGGTTTTGACAATTGATGGGAGTAGCATGAAAATGAAAGATTTTAATGTATTTTAACTATTTTAAACAAAAAAGGTTTTTAAAAAATTTGAATTTCTAGCCGTTACAACCGTTTTTCGACCGTTAGCTATATTTTGGCTAAATTGTGGTTTTGGCTTGCCTGAGCTTGGTTTTTCTTAGTTTTTATGTTGTTTTACATCAAAACCAACGTAATTATATTTAATTTATTAAATTCTAATGATATTACTTCAAATTCAAATTCAAATTCAAATGTGACTAGAAATTTTCAAGTTTGTTACTGGTGGCAGCCATTCACTTATAGTCGTTATACATACTCACCGACTACTTGAAATATGCAAGGAACTATATTAATAAGAGTTTGTTTAGCATATTTACAATGTTTTTGAAGCATAAAACCGGTGCGGAAGCTTAGACTTCAAGTTGAGTGACTGTGTTTTACACTAGTCACTGTGACACTCAGCATACTTGCCACTCACTTGTAATCGTTATACATACTCACTGCCTACTTGAAGTATGCATGAAATTATATTAACACAAGTTTGTTCAGCATATTTACAATGTTTTTGAAGCATAAAACCGGTGCGGAAGCTTAGACTTCAGAGTGAGTGACAGTGTTTTACACTAGTCACTGTGACACTCAGCATACTTGCCACTCACTCGTAATCGTTATACATACTCACTGCCTACTTGAATTATGCATGAAATTATATTAATACTAGTTTGTTTAGCATATTTATAATGTTTTTGAAGCATAAAACCGGTGCGGAAGCTTAGACTTCAGAGTGAGTGACAGTGTTTTACACTAGCCTCACTGTGACACTCAGCATACTTGCCACTCACTTGTAATAGTTATACATACTCACTGCCTACTTGAAGTATGTATGAAATATTATAATACTAGCTTTTTCAGCACATTTATAATGTTTTTGAAGCGTAAAACCGGTGCGGAAGCTTAGAAATTACAGTCATGCACTCAGTCATAAGCGTTGGTCAGTGGTGGCAGGAGTTACGAATATTGATATTAATCATTTGACAGGCTAAAGGTCAGACATTGAATTATCAATAAAAAGAGAAAACATTTGAAATTCTTTTTATTATATTAAGAAATAATACTAGTAAAAGCAATAATGCTTAGCTTCATTTTCGTGCCAATGAAAAAATCAAGAGTGGTGGCAGTGTCCATGACGACGGTAGCGCTTAGCAGAAGGCGTTGATTTTTTGCTACATTCTGATTCTGAATCAGATGAAGCGTAACGATCACGATCGACCCGCTTGCTTCTTTTGTGCTTCTTTGCTTTCACAGGAGACGACCGTGACTTGCCTGAAACATGGCTGCTAGATGTAGCGCTGAGCATCATCCTCGCCCCTTTCGCGACAGCTACCAAAACAACCATGTGTTCGTCCCGTTTGGTTGATTGCTAGCTCATGACCTTTGTATTCGTCCCGTTGAGCGGTGGCTTCTCGAAGACTCGATTGCAGAGTGGTAACTTGAGTCTGCAACGCAGCAATTTTCAGTTTCGAGTCTTCCGTCTTTGCCTGCTCCTTTTCCAGCAATCCCTTCGTCTCTATCAGCTTCTCCTCGTGCTCGGTCACTTTCTCCTCTGCAGCGGCCAAGGCTTCCTCTGCGCGGGTGCCGGTCTCAACCGCCTCTTCATTCTGTGCTGCCAAGGCTTCATATTTCTAAACAAAACACAATGTGTAAGTTAAGTGCAAGCAAAACAGGAATGAAGTACTTGCTTCAGCGAAGCATGCACAGTATCAAGTCGCTTCTTTGTCTGCAAAGCAAAAAAAAAAGGAAGAAAAAATATTGTATCTGAAGCAAAGAGTTACCCTTTCGGTGTTGTAGGTTTTTTTCGTCCACTCTGCCACTTGGTCCTGCAAGGAGCTCACATGCTTCTCAAGATCCTGCCGAGCATCTGCTGCAGTTTGAAGAGCGTCACTGGCATTCTTCAGCTCTCTTTCTGCTCGCAGCTTCGCTGCACGCTCGTCGTCAAAATGCTGCAAGGTGTCTTTTACAATGCGCTGTGCCTCCTTGTCACCCGCCTCCAGCTTCGTGATTTTATCACGCAAAACTTGGTTTTCTGCTTTCAACTTGACAAGCTCTTGCATGGCATGGCTGTCAGCGGCTGTGGAAGAGCTCGAACTTGCTACAGGCACCGAGACTTGAGGGGAAGTAGGTGACTTTTGGGTCTCTGTGTGTTCCTCGGAACGCTTCATAACCTTAGCAACAACTGATACGCAAGCATCCTTACATTCAGAAGACTCCAAAGTCCAAGGACGCACAGCAGCTGGGTCCTGCTCCAACCGGGCTTGAAAGGCTGGCACGACAACGTTGTGTATCCACCCTGAAACAGACGCAATCACTCTGATGTTCCCATTTTCGGACCGGTACGAAAGTACGAAATGAATATAAGAACGCGCAACGCCATTCAAAATGGTTACTTTCTTTAGAATACGCAGAACCCTAGCCAGCCATAAAGTAGTATCAGGGTTCTTCAGCACTTCACGATTGCTGGAATTCCGAATGGCAGCAGTGATGAACCACACAAAAGTGCCTGGCACGATTTTGGAACCGTTCAAGTAGGCCTCCAGCAAAAAAAGCATTCTGTTTCCGTCGGCCTGCCCCAAAATGAGCTCGCAACCTTGCTCGTTTGCGAAGTTCCAACTGCGTTTAATAGTTCCACCCTCCACCTCGCGCCCAGGACGAAACCTTGCCACGTCTCCGGGGTGTGTCACGCCGAACTAACCACAAGAATAATGATAGAAAAGTGAGTCTGACTGGGAAACAAAGACAACCTTGACGACGGTTGGACCGGCAAGGTTGTAAGGACCAGCTTCCAAGGTAAAAAAACACAAACGTTCTTGAACAAGGTTGGCGACAATAGAAACAACTTTGGCTATACTTGCTTTGCGAGCATTATCATCCGCATCGCGATCGATGGTGATTCGCAAGTCGGCAGGCCAACCCACCCACTGCACGATGAATTCATCACGGACAAGACCAGGCTGAAGGACCTCGTTGGCGATGTTGGCTACAACTGCCACGTTGGCGCTCTGTATAGGCCGGGCGAAAATAGCGTTTGGAACGTTTGAAATCGACTCCATCGCAGGGTCTACCAACGCCGGACCTCAAGACAAGAAAACAAAAAGTGAATAAGTTTCAATGAAAACAGTTTGCAAGAGCGACCTGATGCCCAAGCATTGGCAGGTTGCACAGGAACACTGTCAGTGGTACTAGTAGTATCAGACATACCTGCCTTCTACTCTCGAGTTCTTGTTGTGTTTGCCAACCCCAAGGTTTGGTTCAAAAAGCGTGGGTAAAAAACACAATGGTTCACTGTGTTGCAACCGAAGCTGCAACCGTTTTTGGGCGCAACCCAAAAACGGTTGCAACTTCGGTTGCAAGGACTAATGCCGAATTTCACTTGACCGTAAATTGCGTACCAAATTTTCGTTGAGTTTGGCGTCCGGACCATATTTTTTGCACCAACCCTTTTTGTGACCCATCCGTTTGGGGACATAATGTCTCCCACATACAGTTTGTAGCTGTTTGTCCTTTTGCTTTGTTTTTCTTGAACATATTCTCTTGTTTTATATTGCTTTCGTGTTTGCCGAACGGCAGCAGTTCACTGGCTTTATTTATTTTTTTCCCCCTTGCTTCCTTCCTGTTAGACTGACATGTCGAAAAGGCGACTCCATACTGTGGAGGAACGCCGTGCCGACAAAAAAAGGTTCGAGGACAAGGTAAATTGTATTGTTTTGTTTTCATTCTTGCCACTTTTTGCTTCGGTTTGCAGTAATTTCTTTTGAATTTGTGTTGCATCTTTAGGCAAGGGCAGCTCTGGGCTTCGTGGAACCAACGGCAGCCGTTGCATCCATATTGCCGTCTTCTGTCCAGCCTTCTTCGGCCCCCTCTCCACACCCCCAGGCTCAGTCTTCCCAAGCACCACCACGGCATGAGTCCAAATCACATTGTTTTGTTGTGCAGAGCATTCGGGGTGATGTGCAGGAGGGCATACATATATCTTTTGAGGAGGCAGAAAAAGATAGAGTTAGGTCTCCACATGATCCATCATCCACCATCTCTGTCATTGACACACTCATAGCATCGTTAGGTAGTGAGGCAGGCCAGCTTTTTGGGGAGGAGGGTAAGGAATCATGCATAAGTGAGCTTGCAAAGTGGGGTTTTGCTGTGGTATGCAGAATAGTAGAGGATATTCAAGGCTTACCTAACGTCACCCCTCACACAGTTCCACCTCATGTGCGCGCTTTGCTAGGAGAGGTGCAGCAGTTGTTTGAGTTAGGTAGCATTTTAGAGAAATGGCTTGGTTTGAAGGAGGGGGGGCGGGTTTTGAATTCATTCATAGGCATGTCTTTTGCAAACACACCTACCGACCATGATCCTATAGCGTTAGAATTAGGAATGGATGCATATGGGATAGAATATCATTTATCGAAATATCATCCTTCTCATGATAAACACATTCGGTCTGGCACGAGTTACGTGGAGCGAGTCACGGTCTCCAAGGTGTACTTCCTCCTTTCCCTTCTTCTTCTTCTTCTTCTTCTTCTTCTTCTTCTTCTTCTTCTTCTTCTTCTTCTTCTTCTTCTTCTTCTCCCCCCCCCCCCCCGTTCTCTTGCTCTCTCTTTCTCTTCTCAACATACATACATAATTGTTATTATTATTATTATTATTATTATTATTATTATTATTATTATTATTATTGGACACCGTGATAGCCCAGTGGTCAAGTTCTACCATCTGGGCCCTGTCACCAGTTCGATTCCCGTCGGTGCCACCAGTATTTTCATTGAACATACCGATCCGTCTGGACCAGTATTTTCATTGAACATACCGGCCCGTCTGGAAGTGTTGGAACTGCCCTTGCGGGGGTGTCATTAGAGCTTATCGTCAATTCTTCGTACTCCCCTCACGGGTGAGACGATGGAGGCGCATGTGCAGAAATGCATCAGCCATTGACAGAGAAGCACTATTATTATTATTATTATTATTATTATTATTATTATTATTATTATTATTATTATTATTATTATTATTATTATTAGGCGCATGTGCAGATTTGCATCAGCCATTGACAGAGAAGCACTATTATTATTATTATTATTATTATTATTATTATTATTATTATTATTATTATTATTATTATTATTATTATTATTATTATTATTATTGCAGGCTATTGCTCACGCCATCAGGAGTGGGGAGGGCTACGATCATCAGCAGAAGCGCAAGCTGAAGAGATCGCAGGCGCAGTTGGAGATTGCCTTCGAGGCAGGGGATGCGGATGTCTACAAGTGCAACAACTGCAATCCCCCTACCTACCACGTCAGGAAGGCCAGCTATCAACATGTGTGCAATCGCGGTGCAAGCGTCAAGCTCTCCAGATCCAGCTCCCGTCCCCCTGTCAGTTTTCACGTGAGTCCCAACATCGAGCAACAACCCAAGCGGCTGCAGAAAAATTTAGCGATTTTGGAGCAGGAAGAGCAAACGAAGGCAGCGTTGTTCGAGTTTCAACTGCGATGGGGGTCTTTGGTGCAGAGGTTAGCGGCTGAGTCCTTGTCATGCAATCTTCAGTGCTGCCCCCCCCCGGGTCAAGAGAAAGCCTTGTACGTGGCTGACTGACCCAACAATTTTTAGCTACAATTTCATGCCATGTTTAATTTGTTTTTTCCTTAACTTGTTAACAAACATGGCATGACGTTGCGGCTTCAACTCTTCGTTCGGTACTCTAGTTATATATGGAGTAAAAAGAGTGATATATGGAGTAAAAAGAGGAGAAGAGAACGATATTGATCCCTTCAACGCTACTGACTCTTATGAGGCTTATGAGCTGAGTCTAGCGACGGATCACAAAAAGATGGCTATCGCACATGAGGCACTTGAGGTGTACGTTCACCCCCATGTCGTAGGACCGGATGAACTGTCCTGGACCGACAATTGGGAATCCCAAGTGTGCACTGTCACAGTTCCGACATGCCATGGGGACAAAAAGTCTATTGATGACTTAATCGAGAAGCGAAAGGAGGAGATTATATGTGTCGCACAAAGAAGCCCGTCGTTGGCGAGATTCGCGGAAGGAGTAGGAACAGATGTCCATATTACTAACGGATACTGTTTCCATGCGAAAGTAGGAGAAGAAAAAAGGGAGGCGTTTGTACCAAGGAGAACGGGGCGAATCCCGGATACTCCACCAGAAACTATTAAAAGTTTTATTACTGATTTCTGGGGTGACGAGCCGACGTGGCCGCGTTCACTAACTGAAGTGAAGAAATGCTTACGGACTTTATTCGAAAATAATAAGCCGTATACTATTATCCTGCCATATAATGAGAAGGCGATATGGGCGCAGGAAATAAGGGACCGGCTTATTGATCATCCTATACCGCTACCCTCTCGCAAGCAACAGCTAGTGGTGGCTTGTCGTATGGGAACTCGTGAGCAGAGCAGTGCATACAAGCGGAAGCTCAGAGACCTCGACAAGTTGAAATTGATACCGCAAGCATTTACATGCTTTGATGGTTTTTACACTCGTAAAGCTCCTTTGCAATACGCGAGACTCATTGACATGCTGGTGGAGCTCGGTAAAGATGATGAGCCGGACACGGTCACGTATGAAAAGACGGGCCTAGATGATGTCTCGGAAGAGGACTTAGGCTTGGAGGAGGACAGAGAACCCCTCAAGCAGCATAAGCAGATGTCTGATGAAGATTTTCAAGCGGCGGCGCGGAAAGTATTGGAAGAAGGAGTAGGCACGGAGAAGGAGAAGGAGCTTTTAAAAGCCAAATTAGAGGCGAACAAGGAAATTTTTGACCCTCCACATGCAGGTGGTGTCAAGCCTGAAGATTTCACTGCGGTTATTTACAAAATACCGGGTGCGGAGCCGTCACCGGCACCACGAAGGGCGAATTTGAGTATACATGAGGCGAAGATAGCGGAGGAGCTAGCAAGACAGCTGCTCAATGAGGACTTTATTGAGAGATCAACATCCTCAATAGTCTCACAACCGAGAATAGTGCCGAAGCCAGGAGGAGAATGGCGCCTGACAGTTAACTATGCTCGTGTTAACAAGGTGCTGGAGGAAGAGAGAAATCCTCTCCCGACATTAGAAGAAGGAAGGAGAGTACTGCGGAATGCAAAATTCTATTCGGTCATTGACCTTAAGAATGGCTTCTGGCAGATACCACTGGAGGAAAAGTCCAGATGGCTGACGGCGTTTGTGGTGGGTATGGAAATATACCAATGGAAAGTGCTTCCGATGGGCCTCAAGCAAGCCCCAGGACTTTTTCAGAAGGCGATGCAGAAGATGTTGAGCAGTCAGTACGATGATTTGTATGACGGTGGCTTTATGAGAAGGCGGGGACAGAAGGCGGGAGAATATGCATTTTGCTATATCGATGACATTATCGTATACTCTAACACAATGGAGGAGCATATCGATCATTTGTCCGATATATTCAGGCGCATCGGAGCTTTTGGCCTGAAGTGCAATCTAAAGAAGTGTCAACTTGCCAAGACGAGTGTGACATACTTAGGGTACGAGATCTCCCATAATCGAGTCTCGATATCCAAAGAGAAGAGGGAGGAGATTATGAATCGACCGATACCAAAGAGCCGCACTGAATGGCACTCATTCCTTGCGATGGCGCAATACTATAGCCAGTTTATACCCGATTGGGGTGCAACACGGGCTAAAGTGGAGAAAATGATAGATTTTGGAGACTTTGAGAAGTGGGACGAAGAGGCTTTGCAAGCGTTTCATGCGCTCAAAGATCTCATTTACAAAGACCCGAAAGACGGAGGACTGGTGTTAACGATGCCCGACTTTACGAAACAATTCGTAGTCGATACAGACGCATCTAAGTTTGCGATTGGGGCTGTATTACAACAAGAGGATAAGGAGAAGAAATTACGCACAATCATGTTTATTAGTAGAAAGTTGTGTGAGGCAGAGAGACACTATTGCACAAGGCAAAGAGAGGCGTTGGCGGTGGTATGTGCCCTCATGAGGCTCAGAGAGTATTTGTGGGGAGGACCTCAATTTACTGTCAGAACTGATCATCATAACCTGTTATGGTTGATGAATCATGAACAGACGGGACGGCTAGCGCGGTGGCAAGCGTTCTTGTCTTGTTTCGATTTTACAATGGTCCATCTACCGGGGAAGCGAAATGTGGTCGCTGATAGCCTCTCTAGGCTAGAGTTAAACTCAGAAGTATCGGCGTTGGTATCCACGGTGGAGATGGAAGACTTGTCCACTGACAAGGTGTATGAGGTCAGCCACATTGAGACGATGGGGATGGCGAGTGGAGTCCGATATGACCGCACGGATCTACGGTACAGTCCACAAGGCCCGGATCACGGGATATGTTGTGAGCTACATACCCAGGAGGACGCTGAGTGGTCCTATGAGGTATATGAGAATGCGAAGGCGAACATAAGAGAGGAAGAGGAGACGCAGGAAGTTTATGCGGAGCCTCCTCAAGAGCGGAGAAGTGACCTAGACGATGACCCGGAAAGAATCGGGGTACGGCTAGAAGATGGTACTATCCATATAGCCTCGCCTACCGCATGGAGGCAACAACAGGCTCAAGATCCGGAGTTTAAAGAACTGATACAGTTATATCAGAACCCGGATGAGCTACGGATGACGAAAGCGATCAAAGATCAGATGAAGGCGATGGGATGGAGAGATGGTCTACTGTGGTACAAGGGCCTTCACGGTCGCTATGCGTCACAGCCGGACAAATGGACCCTTTGGGTACCGGAGAGTCTGAGACGATTTATATTTGTCGCAGCCCACAATTGCCCACTTTTGGCGCATCCGGGTCGACAACGAACTCATATGTTCGTAGCGAGGCAATTCTGGTGGAAGAAGATGAAGGAGGAGATAGATCAGGCGGTGGATGCATGCATCCCGTGCAAGATAAACAAAACACCACTGAAGGCAAATTTCGGCCTGATTGGCGAATTTCCTCTTCATGCGGGGATGTTTGAGTTTATACACATTGATCATGTGGGACCTTTCCCAGAATCGAAGGATGGTTACAAATACCTCCTTACGGCTATTGACAGAGCCCTCATTCCAAGGTTGCACAATTGATTCACCCACCCCTTCGTCCCGAGTGGACTCGTTTACATAATCAACATTGGATAGTAGACAGGGCAACCAAGGTTTGGGCACACTGCTTTCAATGCAGAGACTATAAAAACCAAACTGCTAGATTAGCGGAACTTCAACAACTCGATGGAGTGAGAGAGCTGAGTGCTGAAGAGAGGAAAGAAAAAGAAAAAGTCGAAAAGATAATTCAAAATTCGGATCATCATTTTAAGGCAAAAGAAAACGCGAAATTTTTTGACGATGACTTAGAGATAGTTAAAAATGACACTCAAACGGTTGTCATGGTTGCTGATTTTTCACGCATGAGTGTGGGGGGTGGGAAAACAGAAGATATAAACGATCACATAGCTGTTCTTTTGTCTGGTGACGGACTTGGTGGTATAAAAAAAGAATACGTTGACACACTACCTCATAAAGATGAAGAAGGAAAGAACGACTACTTCTTTTACCGGCAATGGTTGCATGATATTATGGAACGTGTAATTAAGCCACGTGGGTATACTAAAGTAATAAAATGGTCCGATGGTGGCCGGAAACATTACAAACAAAGATATTCGCTGGCAGAGGCTAGTCTTGTTAGGACTAAGCATCCTTGGCTGGAATACTTTGCTTGGAATTTCTGGGCATCTAATCACGGAAAAAGCCTTTGCGATTCCCATGCGGGAAAAATCGCTCAAATGGTTGCATATTCTGCATTTCATGACGACTGGATTTGGGAAACTGCCAAAGACTTGGGGAGATTGATTGAATCAAAACTCAGCAACTCCAAGGCATTGTATTTCCAAACTCCAATTTGTCAAGATGAGAAATACCGTCATAAAGTGAAAGGTATTCATGATCTGAAGAAATATCACCACTTTGAAACCACAACTACCCCAGGTCTTGTGAAAATCAAAACCTTTCGAGATCAACCATCATTTGATTTCCGATTCCAGGTTGATCGAAAACTTCTTACCCCACAACAGCTACTGCTTCATACCAGAGGAAGTAGATCGTTTGACTGGTGGCCTCCAGAGCTAGGCCTACATCCAGAAGCTCCTAGAGCATTTCCTCAACAAGCGCCAGCGCGCCGAGGCAGGCCTCGACAAGAACGTAGACGAGTGTACAGATAAAGTAATAAACTGATTTTAACTTAAAACATTTCAAGTCTAATTTGAATTTGAATTTTATTAACATTATTTGAATATATAGTTTTATTAATATATTTCATGTGTACTTCAAGTAGGCAGTGAGTATGTATAACGATTACGAGTGAGTGGCAAGTATGCTGAGTGTCACAGTGACTAGTGTAAAACACTGTCACTCACTCTGAAGTCTAAGCTTCCGCACCGGTTTTATGCTTCAAAAACATTGTAAATATGCTGAACAAACTTGTGTTAATATAATTTCATGCATACTTCAAGTAGGCAGTGAGTATGTATAACGATTACAAGTGAGTGGCAAGTATGCTGAGTGTCACAGTGACTAGTGTAAAACACAGTCACTCAACTTGAAGTCTAAGCTTCCGCACCGGTTTTATGCTTCAAAAACATTGTAAATATGCTAAACAAACTCTTATTAATATAGTTCCTTGCATAGTTCAAGTAGTCGGTGAGTATGTATAACGACTATAAGTGAATGGCTGCCACCAGTAACAAACTTGAAAATTTCTAGTCACATTTGAATTTGAATTTGAATTTGAAGTAATATCATTAGAATTTAATAAATTAAATATAATTACGTTGGTTTTGATGTAAAACAACATAAAAACTAAGAAAAACCAAGCTCAGGCAAGCCAAAACCACAATTTAGCCAAAATATAGCTAACGGTCGAAAAACGGTTGTAACGGCTAGAAATTCAAATTTTTTAAAAACCTTTTTTGTTTAAAATAGTTAAAATACATTAAAATCTTTCATTTTCATGCTACTCCCATCAATTTTCAAAACTTTAGACTTAGCTTGCATGTTAGCTTGCATTATATCCGGTCCTCCTTACGGCTATTGACAGAGCCACCAACTATGTGTGGATCATCCCTGTCAAAGACGTTACCGGCAAGACGACGGCCGAGGCGCTGATCGATAGGATTATCTCACAGATCGGAGTACCAAGAAAGATATGTTCTGATCGAGGCTCGGACTTTAATAACGAGGTCATCGACAAACTATCTAAGTATTACGGGATGAAATGGCAATATGTTACTGCCTATAACCCGCGAGCAAATGGGAAAATCGAGCGGGTACACAGACCCCTCAAAGCCTCGCTAAAGATGTATTGCACGAAGAAGGAGAATCAAAGAGCATGGGTCGAGGCAGCACCATCATTTGCGTTTGCAATGAACTGTCTACCCTCTACGGCGTTAGGAGGCTCGAAGAGCTCAATCTCGCCATATCAGTTAGTATATGGGCGTGAGCCTGATATCCCGACTTCGCTCCTTCACCCAAAAGACACTTGGGCGGATGCGGATGAGTTGTTTGGGATGAGACTTAGAGTGAAGATGGAGGCGGAACAAATAGTCAGGGCGCATAGAGAGGCGGAGCGCCGAAAGACTGATGCCGAAGGGGTGCGACAAGCGCACTTGGATCAGATCAAGTTCCAGGTCGGGGATATTGTACTATTGTACCATCCTCAAGTCCCGAAGGGAGTCAGCTCTAAGCTGTTCACTCACTGGAAAGGACCTTATCAGATTATGGAACAGACGGGACCTCTGAATTACAAGATCAGGGGTAGAGGGAAGGTGCAAATTGTGAATGTAAGAAGGCTGATTAAGTATGATCCCTTCTTACTGGAAGATGAATCCGTTGAGGAGGCGTTAAAACGGATGAAGGATGATTTCAAAGAGGTGCCGCCCATCCACAAGGAGGCTGGCATAGACCAAGACGATGCTTATCGGGCACCGATAGCTGAGAAGGAGGAGAGTTTGGTGGACAGCAAGGAGAAGACTGACCGCATAAGCGCGGTGGGGACTCAGTCTAAGTCTCCGCGAGAGCATAGCGGAAAGAAGGAGGAGATCACAGAGGCGCAGCTAAGGAGAGCGCGGAATGATCTTATCAACGACCAACCGAGGAAGGCGATGAGGTCGATGAGATCAAAGGACGTCCACCAGGAGGAGGAGGGGACGGACACTGACCCAAACGCGGGCAACGTTGAGATTGTCCATGAGCGATGGAAGGAAGGCGATGCGATAGCAACCATCGCATGGGTGAAAAATGCTTTCTATCTGATGAGACCAGCGGAACAACATGTCGCTGATGACACTCTCTCAGACTTATACTTGATGCGGGTCGTGGCGGTCCCACGACAGATGCGTGTCACACGGACACTCAAAATATCATCAGCCGCAAAAATAGTACAACCGATACTCCAGTTTTGGAGAAGTATGGACCCGGTTGAGGATCCAAAGGCAAGACATTATCTGCCAGTATATAAAGACGCAAAAAGTCTCGAGACATGGGATGATACAATTACTCCCAGAGACAAGGATTACACTGCGTGGACCATTCAGACACTGCCAAGAGGAGTGCTTGATGTCCCTTTTGAATTATCGTTGGGCGGAATCCCTAATAAGATCTGGGACATTCTCGAACAGTCAAAGTTCGATCTGACTTTTGTTGGTGGTCCTCCACCAGGCAAAGAAATCCGCGCCAGACGACGAAGGCAGTGACAAAGAAACTATTTTTCTTTATGCGTCTCAAATAAACTGATTGATTGCCCATGGCGTATCATGATTTGATCATGCATCATCAGTTATCAATATGAATATTAAAAAGACTCAGTGATATAACTTGGCATTCGATCGCAACATACGAGTGCGAAAGGTCGATCGACGATGATACTACACCGTATACGGGGATCGCTAGTGTATTGAGCGATGGTGTTCCCGGGTATGAGTCATTGACCCTTTCCAAGTCCTGGGATGATGTTCTCGAAAACGAAATGTTCTCTGAAACTTTCATTAAATTATTTTTTACGATAGATTATATACTGTCGTACCTGAGCACGGTCAATCTCTACTTGTGTCGGTATATCGCAGGGTCGGGTACATACACCTCGACTTCGGATATAGCTATTAGGACTGGCCCCCTAATACTATATCATAGGATATCCGCCTTATACAAGGGTATG
Source organism: Paulinella micropora (assembly GCA_019918135.1). NCBI lineage: Eukaryota > Cercozoa > Imbricatea > Euglyphida > Paulinellidae > Paulinella > Paulinella micropora. The sequence goes on from WBZZ01000191.1 coordinate 185,052, forward strand.
TCATTAAAAAAGACAATGTACTTACGATCTCCTGTGAATAATAATAATAATAATAATAATGATAATGATAAGAAGAAGAAGGAGATCAAAGGGGGAATCGTACTACAGCACCACGTTGCTTGTATTTTTTTATTAATAGTACGTTTGTTCTTGACATACTGCCGAAAAAAAAAATTGAGGGGAAGGAGTTCAAAATTTACAAGAAAGGCTAGAGAATCCGCTTTGACGTGCCGTATGAGGATATATTTATCGTCTTTTAGCGTCTATCCGTGGGTCGATGCGCTCTGTGGCATGACTCCATAGCGTATACTATTTGCAGAAAGAAATCAGAAGGTGTATGACGAAAATGCTATTTCCGTCATAAAATCGGGAGGGGGTACTGTAGGCATCACCCCCGGATAGCAGGTAAAAAGTAACTTTTCCTGGTGACAGGTGCACCAGCTTGTTTTTCAGTATTATTTGTCCGGATTGGACCTGATGCCATTTTATTCCTGGTCTGTTGCCGTTTTCCTTTTTGGCTTCACTGAGCTAATATAACGAGACATCATTCTCATTCTTGAGGACTGTGTTTGGTTGTATTACCGATTTTTTTACGAGCTATCGTTGGGGGCATTACATCATTGAACATACCGGTCCGTCTGGAAGTGTTGGAACTGCCCTTGCGGGGGTGTCATTAGAGCCTATCGTCAATTCTTCGTACTCCCCTCACGGGTGAGACGATGGAGGCGCATGTGCAGATTTGCATCAGCCATTGACAGAGAAGCACTATTATTATTATTATTATTATTATTATTATTATTATTATTATTATTATTATTATTATTCGATCCGTCTGGACCAGTATTTTCATTGAACATACCGGCCCGTCTGGAAGTGTTGGAACTGCCCTTGCGGGGGTGTCATTAGAGCTTATCGTCAATTCTTCGTACTCCCCTCACGGGTGAGACGATGGAGGCGCATGTGCAGAAATGCATCAGCCATTGACAGAGAAGCACTATTATTATTATTATTATTATTATTATTATTATTATTTGGACACCGTGATAGCCCAGTGGTCAAGTTCTACCATCTGGGCCCTGTCGCCAGTTCGATTCCAGTCGGTGCCACCAGTATTTTCATTGAACATACCTCTATTTCTGGACCAGTATTTTCATTGAACATACCGGCCCGTCTGGAAGTGTTGGAACTGCCCTTGCGGGGGTGTCATTAGAGCTTATCGTCAATTCTTCGTACTCCCCTCACGGGTGAGACGATGGAGGCGCATGTGCAGAAATGCATCAGCCATTGACAGAGAAGCACTATTATTATTATTATTATTATTATTATTATTATTATTATTATTATTATTATTTTGGACACCGTGATAGCCCAGTGGTCAAGTTCTACCATCTGGGCCCTGTCGCCAGTTCGATTCCCGTCGGTGCCACCAGTATTTTCATTGAACATACCGGTCTATTTCTGGACCAGTATTTTCATTGAACATACCGGCCCGTCTGGAAGTGTTGGAACTGCCCTTGCAGGGGTGTCATTAGAGCTTATCGTCAATTCTTCGTACTCCCCTCACGGGTGAGACGATGGAGGCGCATATGCAGAAATGCATCAGCCATTGACAGAGAAGCACGCACTATTATTATTATTATTATTATTATTATTATTATTATTATTATTAGGGAGTACATAGGCCATCGGTGCTTTCCATGGGCTGATTGGTATAAAGCTGCTAGAGTAATGTTCTATGCCGTCACTTCCTTTATTCCACCGATTGGTGTGGAGACTTTCCTTATGAAATGGAGGACTGGATGCACATGGCCTTTTGGCTCAGCAATTGGCAGGAGATACACTATTATTATTATTATTATTATTTTTTTTTTATTATGGACACCGTGATAGCCCAGTGGTCAAGTTCTACCATCTGGGCCCTGTCGCCAGTTCGATTCCCGTCGGTGCCACCAGTATTTTCATTGAACATACCGCTCCGTCTGGACCAGTATTTTCATTGAACATACCGGTCCGTCTGGAAGTGTTGGAACTGCCCTTGCGGGGGTGTCATTAGAGCCTATCGTCAATTCTTCGTACTCCCCTCACGGGTGAGACGATGGAGGCGCATGTGCAGAAATGCATCAGCCATGGACAGAGAAGCACTATTATTATTATTATTATTATTATTATTATTATTATTGTTATTATTATTATTGAACCGGCTTACGTATATTAATATTATAATTAATCAGTAGTAATAAAAATATTTTATTAATAATAAGTCACTGAAATATCTCTTAATAATTTCTTTTGCGGTTGATGGTGAAAGTAGCTTGATGTCCACACCTAAAAAAAAAAAAAAAAAAAAAAAAAAAAAAAAAAAAAAAAAAAAAAAAAAAAAAACTCTCTTTACGGGAAGCAGACAGCGCTGCTGCTCGCCTCGCCAAGGTGCCTGCCGCGATGCGGGGTCCGCGGCGAACGGCAGAGGCTGGGGCAGCAGAGGGCGGCGGCGCAACCGGAACGACTTGGACAGGAGGGGGGGGCGGCCACAGCGGCGCGACGACGATTGCGCGCCTGTGGATCGGACCACTCTACACCACTAGCACTATACTGCTGCGCCATACTCTTCCATTGCTTGCTTTTTTTTGCGCCCCTAGACAGGGGGCGCCCGCGACGCTTGGTGGCAACAGTGGGGTGCGCAACTTTCCATTCATGCCGACAACCCGAGCAGAGATGTGCACACGTAGCTGGTGGGGTGGGTGCAGGCGGGGCGGGCGGGGCTGCAGGCTCAACCTGTGTGTGTACGTTGATATGTATGTATGCATGCATGTATGTATGTATGAATGCATGAATGACCTGCTGGGGTGCCTCGTCTTCGTCGGTGTCGACCGCCACATCGATCTGCAGATCCATGTGGTGGTCAAGCACTAGGCGGGGTGTCCAGGGCTCTTCCTCCTCCCCCTCCCCCACCCCCTCCCCCACCCCCTCCCCCACCCCCTCCCCCTCCCTCTTTTCCTCCGCCCCCTTTCCTTGCTACGTCTATCCATGCCTTCGTATTTTTTTTTCTCACTCTCTACCTCCTCGTCATACACATTGAAAATGATGCCTGGCGGCGGCTCAAGCACAACCCCCCCCCCCCACCTTCACCTCCCTCACTTGCTCCGCCCCGCTATTCTCCACGCTATTCCTACTCCCACTTAAGGTGAGCTTACATTTTTCCACCATCACCTCACCCTGCCTAACCCAAGCCTCAAACTGCTTCAAGCGAGCCTGCACATGCCCTTGAGCCTCAAACCCCCGTTTCTGCTTTGGTAGCAGTCCTGTGGGCCCCGGGAGAGGGACTGAAGAGCGCGGCCCATGGGGATGGGGCAGGCCCATGGGGATGGGGCAGGCTGTTATCATCCTCTCCCGTCTGACACCCGGAATGGCAGGACCAAACAAAGTGTCATACGGCTCGGTTGAGCGGATGTAGGAATGATGGAATGGCTTGCGCCGATCGGTGCCGCCGTCGGTGTTCAGGAGGAACCAGCCCTCTCGCCGTCGCGGCCAGAGGGCAGGCGCAGCACGATGCGCCACCAGGGCCCCTCTGTCCCCTGCTCTTGTTCGTCCTACAAGGTGGTGGGGGGGGGGGGGGGTTGTCAAGAGGGAGGATAGAGAGAGAGGGAGAGAGCGAGCGAGAGAGAGAGAGAGAGAGAGAGAGAGAGAGAGAAGGAGGTGACCCAAAAAAAGATAACAACCTTGTGGTACCCCGGCCTAAACCGGGGTACGTTGATGACGGAGTGTTGAAACGCCAGCATCCGCCAGTGACGCACCCAACGGAAAGTAGCCACCAAATAGAACTTCTGGGGCTGCTCCTAAAAGAAGAAGAATGAAAAAAAAAAAAAAAGAAGGGGGGGGGGGTCAGCCTCTGCACCTTTTCTTTTTTTTACGACGTGGTCTTTATCTATGAGGATGGTCGCCACCTTGCGCAGTTCTGACTTGTACGCAGTGAGGACGCTCACGTCCATGTCTGCACTAGGTGGCTGTCCGGTAATGGCCGCCGCGATATTCTGCAAGTCCGGGAACCCCACCACCATAACACCCCGGAATGGCAGTGACGGTTCGTCACTAACCGTGTCGTACACGATGATCGCGCCCGTGCCCTCAAAGAGGGCACGGACGGTACTGGGGGGATGGTCGAAGTCGGACATGACCTTAAAGTCAAGATTGCTTTTTGCACCCCGCCGGAGAGTAATGGCGGATAGGACTTGCTGGCCTAGGGCACGACGTGCCAGGGCTACTGGGATTGCCGGGGGAGCAAAAACACGTCTTGGTAGTTACTAAATTTGCTTTTGGGCCTAATGCCAGGTCTGGGGGGGGGGGGCTGGTGCCACGTTGTGGGGGAGACCACCCTACGTTCGGCGCGGAGGGGGGGCGGGACCCCCCCACCCCAACGTGCTGGGGCCAGACCACGCGGCGCAACGTGACCGCGTATTCTTCACCACGAACTGCGGCAGGCCACAATTCCACCCCTCCACTATGTCAGTGAGCTGACGCTCTGACATAAGGTCAGCGAAGTGGGGACTCCGGAGGGCCAAAGACGGGGGGTCGACAAAAGGAAGCGCAGCCTGCATGTAGAAACCCTGAAGAAAAAAATTTATCATCAGATTCCAAGAGCACATCATATACAACAAGAACAAACACAGAAAAGCAAAAAAGACTACACATAGCACATAGGTGAATGTGAACAAGGAGAGAGACACTAGAACCAAAAAATTGTAAATACAAGCATACATGTCGTGAGTGGCAACGGAAAACGTGAATGAAAATGTGAATCGAAGGGGGGATTACATGGGGGACATGTAAATACAATGTAGGAACACAGGGCAAGGCAAGGGGAAAGGTATTTGACACAAACACATAAAATGGTTGTAGAAAAAAAAAAAGTGCACAGACAGATAAGGAAAACAAAGCTAACAAGGACAAGGAAAACAAACATGAAAACACACGTTTTGCGCATACAAGACAGCCAACATGTAAGCTAAGAGAAAACAAAGAAAACAGGTATAGGATACATGTATTTCACAAGAGTGCCAAGTAGGGCAAACAGTAACAAGAAAAAAACAGAATAACGACATTTCACAACCCCTCTCACAGCGAAAACAAACACACCAATCATGCACACAAGCATTTTTCAATCACACAACATGCAATGCCATGCAACAACAATACACAGAAATTTGCAATAAAACAACATGTAGGGACAACAAAAGGGACGAAAACAAAATGGCGGACAGGAGGCAGCAACTTTATGGTGTCCGTTATAGGGGAAAAAAGCATATGCACACACAAGTTTCTATGCAAAAGTGGACAAACACAGTATAGGAACATATGAGAACACAAAACACAGCAAGGTATAATGTGTAGGCAACAGAAGGGAAGAAAAACATCTCAAAAAAAGCACGTAACACAAGCAAACACATGCAATTTTGCAAGCACAAAACAAAAAATTGGTAGGGAACCCTATGGTATGCTGTGGGAAGCCAGAATGTACAAAAACATTTGAATTTAGTACAGTAGACACAATAAAAACACAAGGCAAAAAGCACACAAACCGACTTTGCTCTCAACAAAAAAAAGAAAAACAAAAACTTGTTTTGGACACATCAATGCCCCTTCTGTGAAGACGGCCCGGAGGGAATGTGGCAATTTGTGGACAAATGTGACGCAATTTACGCAAAACCCCGGAACAAAAAACTTTGCTGACGTCGTTGATTAAAACTACTAAATTTTTTTTCAAGCTAATTGAAGTAGTTTAATAAGGAATATGCAAACTTTAATAAAATATAATTTGATTAAAATCGATTCAGCAGCGCACTTAATTTTGTTTTTGATGTTACAAATTACATATGATTAACTTCAATATATATATAACAATCATCCGTGGCCCGGCAAACGCATGATAGTGTTGAGCAGTTGATGAACTCGAAAACTAAAATCAGGCTGATTTGGGAAGGCTAGGCGAGAATGACTGTGACGGATGTAAAAAGCAGTTCAAGTAAATATTGTTTTTACCGGCGTTCACTCCGAGGCTTGTTACACTGTAAAAAACCCTTGTCCACAAATTTACCTCAACGTGTGTGTTTCACGGGAAATAAGTGAAAAAGGTATTATTAATAGGTGTGAAAAAGGCAATAGTTGATCTTTTCTAAAAGAACTCAAGTTTGACTTGATAGCCTGAGTTTGAAATCATTTTCAGTTGAACGAAATCTGTAATGCCCCCAACGATAGCTCGTAAAAAGTCGGTAATACAACCAAACACAGTCCTCAAGAATGAGAATGATGTCTCGTTGTATTAGCTCAGTGAAGCAAAAAAGGAAAACGGCAACAGACCAGGAATAAAATAGCATCAGGTCCAATCCGGACAAATAATACTGAAAAACAAGCTGGTGCACCTGTCACCAGGAAAAGGTACTTTTTACCTGCTATCCGGGGGTGATGCCTACAGTACCCCCTCCCGATTTTATGATGGAAATAGCATTTTCGTCATACACCTTCTGATTTCTTTCTGCAAATAGTATGCGCTATGGAGTCATGCCACACAGCGCATCGACCCACGGATAGACGCTAAAAGACTATAAATATATCTTCATACGGCACGTCAAAGCGGATTCTCTAGCCTTTCTTGTAAATTTTGAACTCCTTCCCCTCAATTTTTTTTTCGGCAGTATGTCAAGAACAAACGTACTATTAATAAAAAAATACAAGCAACGTGGTGCTGTAGTACGATTCCCCCTTTGATCTCCTTCTTCTTCTTATCATTATCATTATTATTATTATTATTATTATTATTATTATTATTATTATTATTATTATTCACAGGGAGATCGTAAGTACATTGTCTTTTTTAATGACATACCCTTGTATAAGGCGGATATCCTATGATATAGTATTAGGGGGCCAGTCCTAATAGCTATATCCGAAGTCGAGGTGTATGTACCCGACCCTGCGATATACCGACACAAGTAGAGATTGACCGTGCTCAGGTACGACAGTATATAATCTATCGTAAAAAATAATTTAATGAAAGTTTCAGAGAACATTTCGTTTTCGAGAACATCATCCCAGGACTTGGAAAGGGTCAATGACTCATACCCGGGAACACCATCGCTCAATACACTAGCGATCCCCGTATACGGTGTAGTATCATCGTCGATCGACCTTTCGCACTCGTATGTTGCGATCGAATGCCAAGTTATATCACTGAGTCTTTTTAATATTCATATTGATAACTGATGATGCATGATCAAATCATGATACGCCATGGGCAATCAATCAGTTTATTTGAGACGCATAAAGAAAAATAGTTTCTTTGTCACTGCCTTCGTCGTCTGGCGCGGATTTCTTTGCCTGGTGGAGGACCACCAACAAAAGTCAGATCGAACTTTGACTGTTCGAGAATGTCCCAGATCTTATTAGGGATTCCGCCCAACGATAATTCAAAAGGGACATCAAGCACTCCTCTTGGCAGTGTCTGAATGGTCCACGCAGTGTAATCCTTGTCTCTGGGAGTAATTGTATCATCCCATGTCTCGAGACTTTTTGCGTCTTTATATACTGGCAGATAATGTCTTGCCTTTGGATCCTCAACCGGGTCCATACTTCTCCAAAACTGGAGTATCGGTTGTACTATTTTTGCGGCTGATGATATTTTGAGTGTCCGTGTGACACGCATCTGTCGTGGGACCGCCACGACCCGCATCAAGTATAAGTCTGAGAGAGTGTCATCAGCGACATGTTGTTCCGCTGGTCTCATCAGATAGAAAGCATTTTTCACCCATGCGATGGTTGCTATCGCATCGCCTTCCTTCCATCGCTCATGGACAATCTCAACGTTGCCCGCGTTTGGGTCAGTGTCCGTCCCCTCCTCCTCCTGGTGGACGTCCTTTGATCTCATCGACCTCATCGCCTTCCTCGGTTGGTCGTTGATAAGATCATTCCGCGCTCTCCTTAGCTGCGCCTCTGTGATCTTCTCCTTCTTTCCGCTATGCTCTCGCGGAGACTTAGACTGAGTCCCCACCGCGCTTATGCGGTCAGTCTTCTCCTTGCTGTCCACCAAACTCTCCTCCTTCTCAGCTATCGGTGCCCGATAAGCATCGTCTTGGTCTATGCCAGCCTCCTTGTGGATGGGCGGCACCTCTTTGAAATCATCCTTCATCCGTTTTAACGCCTCCTCAACGGATTCATCTTCCAGTAAGAAGGGATCATACTTAATCAGCCTTCTTACATTCACAATTTGCACCTTCCCTCTACCCCTGATCTTGTAATTCAGAGGTCCCGTCTGTTCCATAATCTGATAAGGTCCTTTCCAGTGAGTGAACAGCTTAGAGCTGACTCCCTTCGGGACTTGAGGATGGTACAATAGTACAATATCCCCGACCTGGAACTTGATCTGATCCAAGTGCGCTTGTCGCACCCCTTCAGCATCAGTCTTTCGGCGCTCCGCCTCTCTATGCGCCCTGACTATTTGTTCCGCCTCCATCTTCACTCTAAGTCTCATCCCAAACAACTCATCCGCATCCGCCCAAGTGTCTTTTGGGTGAAGGAGCGAAGTCGGGATATCAGGCTCACGCCCATATACTAACTGATATGGCGAGATTGAGCTCTTCGAGCCTCCTAACGCCGTAGAGGGTAGACAGTTCATTGCAAACGCAAATGATGGTGCTGCCTCGACCCATGCTCTTTGATTCTCCTTCTTCGTGCAATACATCTTTAGCGAGGCTTTGAGGGGTCTGTGTACCCGCTCGATTTTCCCATTTGCTCGCGGGTTATAGGCAGTAACATATTGCCATTTCATCCCGTAATACTTAGATAGTTTGTCGATGACCTCGTTATTAAAGTCCGAGCCTCGATCAGAACATATCTTTCTTGGTACTCCGATCTGTGAGATAATCCTATCGATCAGCGCCTCGGCCGTCGTCTTGCCGGTAACGTCTTTGACAGGGATGATCCACACATAGTTGGTGGCTCTGTCAATAGCCGTAAGGAGGACCGGATATAATGCAAGCTAACATGCAAGCTAAGTCTAAAGTTTTGAAAATTGATGGGAGTAGCATGAAAATGAAAGATTTTAATGTATTTTAACTATTTTAAACAAAAAAGGTTTTTAAAAAATTTGAATTTCTAGCCGTTACAACCGTTTTTCGACCGTTAGCTATATTTTGGCTAAATTGTGGTTTTGGCTTGCCTGAGCTTGGTTTTTCTTAGTTTTTATGTTGTTTTACATCAAAACCAACGTAATTATATTTAATTTATTAAATTCTAATGATATTACTTCAAATTCAAATTCAAATTCAAATGTGACTAGAAATTTTCAAGTTTGTTACTGGTGGCAGCCATTCACTTATAGTCGTTATACATACTCACCGACTACTTGAACTATGCAAGGAACTATATTAATAAGAGTTTGTTTAGCATATTTACAATGTTTTTGAAGCATAAAACCGGTGCGGAAGCTTAGACTTCAAGTTGAGTGACTGTGTTTTACACTAGTCACTGTGACACTCAGCATACTTGCCACTCACTTGTAATCGTTATACATACTCACTGCCTACTTGAAGTATGCATGAAATTATATTAACACAAGTTTGTTCAGCATATTTACAATGTTTTTGAAGCATAAAACCGGTGCGGAAGCTTAGACTTCAGAGTGAGTGACAGTGTTTTACACTAGTCACTGTGACACTCAGCATACTTGCCACTCACTCGTAATCGTTATACATACTCACTGCCTACTTGAAGTACACATGAAATATATTAATAAAACTATATATTCAAATAATGTTAATAAAATTCAAATTCAAATTAGACTTGAAATGTTTTAAGTTAAAATCAGTTTATTACTTTATCTGTACATTCGTCTACGTTCTTGTCGAGGCCTGCCTCGGCGCGCTGGCGCTTGTTGAGGAAATGCTCTAGGAGCTTCTGGATGTAGGCCTAGCTCTGGAGGCCACCAGTCAAACGATCTACTTCCTCTGGTATGAAGCAGTAGCTGTTGTGGGGTAAGAAGTTTTCGATCAACCTGGAATCGGAAATCAAATGATGGTTGATCTCGAAAGGTTTTGATTTTCACAAGACCTGGGGTAGTTGTGGTTTCAAAGTGGTGATATTTCTTCAGATCATGAATACCTTTCACTTTATGACGGTATTTCTCATCTTGACAAATTGGAGTTTGGAAATACAATGCCTTGGAGTTGCTGAGTTTTGATTCAATCAATCTCCCCAAGTCTTTGGCAGTTTCCCAAATCCAGTCGTCATGAAATGCAGAATATGCAACCATTTGAGCGATTTTTCCCGCATGGGAATCGCAAAGGCTTTTTCCGTGATTAGATGCCCAGAAATTCCAAGCAAAGTATTCCAGCCAAGGATGCTTAGTCCTAACAAGACTAGCCTCTGCCAGCGAATATCTTTGTTTGTAATGTTTCCGGCCACCATCGGACCATTTTATTACTTTAGTATACCCACGTGGCTTAATTACACGTTCCATAATATCATGCAACCATTGCCGGTAAAAGAAGTAGTCGTTCTTTCCTTCTTCATCTTTATGAGGTAGTGTGTCAACGTATTCTTTTTTTATACCACCAAGTCCGTCACCAGACAAAAGAACAGCTATGTGATCGTTTATATCTTCTGTTTTCCCACCCCCCACACTCATGCGTGAAAAATCAGCAACCATGACAACCGTTTGAGTGTCATTTTTAACTATCTCTAAGTCATCGTCAAAAAATTTCGCGTTTTCTTTTGCCTTAAAATGATGATCCGAATTTTGAATTATCTTTTCGACTTTTTCTTTTTCTTTCCTCTCTTCAGCACTCAGCTCTCTCACTCCATCGAGTTGTTGAAGTTCCGCTAATCTAGCAGTTTGGTTTTTATAGTCTCTGCATTGAAAGCAGTGTGCCCAAACCTTGGTTGCCCTGTCTACTATCCAATGTTGATTATGTAAACGAGTCCACTCGGGACGAAGGGGTGGGTGAATCAATTGTGCAACCTTGGAATGAGGGCTCTGTCAATAGCCGTAAGGAGGTATTTGTAACCATCCTTCGATTCTGGGAAAGGTCCCACATGATCAATGTGTATAAACTCAAACATCCCCGCATGAAGAGGAAATTCGCCAATCAGGCCGAAATTTGCCTTCAGTGGTGTTTTGTTTATCTTGCACGGGATGCATGCATCCACCGCCTGATCTATCTCCTCCTTCATCTTCTTCCACCAGAATTGCCTCGCTACGAACATATGAGTTCGTTGTCGACCCGGATGCGCCAAAAGTGGGCAATTGTGGGCTGCGACAAATATAAATCGTCTCAGACTCTCCGGTACCCAAAGGGTCCATTTGTCCGGCTGTGACGCATAGCGACCGTGAAGGCCCTTGTACCACAGTAGACCATCTCTCCATCCCATCGCCTTCATCTGATCTTTGATCGCTTTCGTCATCCGTAGCTCATCCGGGTTCTGATATAACTGTATCAGTTCTTTAAACTCCGGATCTTGAGCCTGTTGTTGCCTCCATGCGGTAGGCGAGGCTATATGGATAGTACCATCTTCTAGCCGTACCCCGATTCTTTCCGGGTCATCGTCTAGGTCACTTCTCCGCTCTTGAGGAGGCTCCGCATAAACTTCCTGCGTCTCCTCTTCCTCTCTTATGTTCGCCTTCGCATCTCATATACCTCATAGGACCACTCAGCGTCCTCCTGGGTATGTAGCTCACAACATATCCCGTGATCCGGGCCTTGTGGACTGTACCGTAGACCCGTGCGGTCATATCGGACTCCACTCGCCATCCCCATCGTCTCAATGTGGCTGACCTCATACACCTTGTCAGTGGACAAGTCTTCCATCTCCACCGTGGATACCAACGCCGATACTTCTGAGTTTAACTCTAGCCTAGAGAGGCTATCAGCGACCACATTTCGCTTCCCCGGTAGATGGACCATTGTAAAATCGAAACAAGACAAGAACGCTTGCCACCGCGCTAGCCGTCCCGTCTGTTCATGATTCATCAACCATAACAGGTTATGATGATCAGTTCTGACAGTAAATTGAGGTCCTCCCCACAAATACTCTCTGAGCCTCATGAGGGCACATACCACCGCCAACGCCTCTCTTTGCCTTGTGCAATAGTGTCTCTCTGCCTCACACAACTTTCTACTAATAAACATGATTGGGCGTAATTTCTTCTCCTCATCCTCTTGTTGTAATACAGCCCCAATCGCAAACTTAGATGCGTCTGTATCGACTACGAATTGTTTCGTAAAGTCGGGCATCGTTAACACCAGTCCTCCGTCTTTCGGGTCTTTGTAAATGAGATCTTTGAGCGCATGAAACGCTTGCAAAGCCTCTTCGTCCCACTTCTCAAAGTCTCCAAAATCTATCATTTTCTCCACTTTAGCCCGTGTTGCACCCCAATCGGGTATAAACTGGCTATAGTATTGCGCCATCGCAAGGAATGAGTGCCATTCAGTGCGGCTCTTTGGTATCGGTCGATTCATAATCTCCTCCCTCTTCTCTTTGGATATCGAGACTCGATTATGGGAGATCTCGTACCCTAAGTATGTCACACTCGTCTTGGCAAGTTGACACTTCTTTAGATTGCACTTCAGGCCAAAAGCTCCGATGCGCCTGAATATATCGGACAAATGATCGATATGCTCCTCCATTGTGTTAGAGTATACGATAATGTCATCGATATAGCAAAATGCATATTCTCCCGCCTTCTGTCCCCGCCTTCTCATAAAGCCACCGTCAGACAAATCATCGTACTGACTGCTCAACATCTTCTGCATCGCCTTCTGAAAAAGTCCTGGGGCTTGCTTGAGGCCCATCGGAAGCACTTTCCATTGGTATATTTCCATACCCACCACAAACGCCGTCAGCCATCTGGACTTTTCCTCCAGTGGTATCTGCCAGAAGCCATTCTTAAGGTCAATGACCGAATAGAATTTTGCATTCCGCAGTACTCTCCTTCCTTCTTCTAATGTCGGGAGAGGATTTCTCTCTTCCTCCAGCACCTTGTTAACACGAGCATAGTTAACTGTCAGGCGCCATTCTCCTCCTGGCTTCGGCACTATTCTCGGTTGTGAGACTATTGAGGATGTTGATCTCTCAATAAAGTCCTCATTGAGCAGCTGTCTTGCTAGCTCCTCCGCTATCTTCGCCTCATGTATACTCAAATTCGCCCTTCGTGGTGCCGGTGACGGCTCCGCACCCGGTATTTTGTAAATAACCGCAGTGAAATCTTCAGGCTTGACACCACCTGCATGTGGAGGGTCAAAAATTTCCTTGTTCGCCTCTAATTTGGCTTTTAAAAGCTCCTTCTCCTTCTCCGTGCCTACTCCTTCTTCCAATATTTTCCGCGCCGCCTCTTGAAAATCTTCATCAGACATCTGCTTATGCTGCTTGAGGGGTTCTCTGTCCTCCTCCAAGCCTAAGTCCTCTTCCGAGACATCATCTAGGCCCGTCTTTTCATACGTGACCGTGTCCGGCTCATCATCTTTACCGAGCTCCACCAGCATGTCAATGAGTCTCGCGTATTGCAAAGGAGCTTTACGAGTGTAAAAGCCATCAAAGCATGTAAATGCTTGCGGTATCAATTTCAACTTGTCGAGGTCTCTGAGCTTCCGCTTGTATGCACTGCTCTGCTCACGAGTTCCCATACGACAAGCCACCACTAGCTGTTGCTTGCGAGAGGGTAGCGGTATAGGATGATCAATAAGCCGGTCCCTTATTTCCTGCGCCCATATCGCCTTCTCATTATATGGCAGGATAATAGTATACGGCTTATTATTTTCGAATAAAGTCCGTAAGCATTTCTTCACTTCAGACAGTGAACGCGGCCACGTCGGCTCGTCACCCCAGAAATCAGTAATAAAACTTTTAATAGTTTCTGGTGGAGTATCCGGGATTCGCCCCGTTCTCCTTGGTACAAACGCCTCCCTTTTTTCTTCTCCTACTTTCGCATGGAAACAGTATCCGTTAGTAATATGGACATCTGTTCCTACTCCTTCCGCGAATCTCGCCAACGACGGGCTTCTTTGTGCGACACATATAATCTCCTCCTTTCGCTTCTCGATTAAGTCATCAATAGACTTTTTGTCCCCATGGCATGTCGGAACTGTGACAGTGCACACTTGGGATTCCCAATTGTCGGTCCAGGACAGTTCATCCGGTCCTACGACATGGGGGTGAACGTACACCTCAAGTGCCTCATGTGCGATAGCCATCTTTTTGTGATCCGTCGCTAGACTCAGCTCATAAGCCTCATAAGAGTCAGTAGCGTTAAAGGGATCAATATCGTTCTCTTCTCCTCTTTTTACTCCATATATCACTCGCCGTGCGGCGCAATCAATCACAGCCCCCATCGTAGCCAATTGGTCATACGATAGTAATATTGACCCGTGGTAACCGGGGACGACATAGAGGTCCATACGGTATACTCGTGCGGATTTCAATTTAAAGGTCAGTGTGATGATTCCCGTGATATCCGTCCGGCTGCTCACTGCTTTGAGAGTGCCCGTTGACTTTTTCATATTTCCGTCCACCCAGTCCCGGTATCGATTAAACAACTTCCTGCCGACAATATTAATATTCGCCATCGTATCATTACCAACTTTTAATATTGTCTTCAATGTTTCACAATAAAGTTCCGTATAACACAGAGCATCGGGCCTGTGTATATTGGCTGCGAGAACAAGAACTTTACGTTCCAAATTTTGGAGTCTTGTCTCTAAGTTTTTCAACTCCTCCTTCTTCTCCTCCTGCTTCACCTCATTAACATTTTTATTATTCTGCGGTACTGGTGCGTTTACTATTTGAGCGACATTGTCTTGTGGTACTTGAGTACACACATTGTCTTTTTGCTCGCCACCCGCCGCGATCGTAGACATTGAGTCTGTTCGTGGTTGTTTGCTTGGCCGAGGCGATACGTCTGCCATTGGCCTCCTCGCCTCCATCGCAAGTCTCGCCTTCCTATTTGCATCAGTTATCATTGGTAACCGTGCTGTATGAACGGGTATGAGACTACCTTGGGGCTGCAGTCTCTGTGTACCCACATCTTTGTTTTCACATAGAGGAAGCGTTGGCCCAGTCTGCACAACAGCATTAGAAAGCACTGTGACTTTAGGGTTAAACTTCACAGTCTTCTCCTTCCTCTCTTCTTCTCCCTCCAGTCATTCCACCACCTCGAAACGATTACCTTGAGTAGTGTCCGGGTAGGATGACATATCGGTCTCCGAGGCAGTGTTGTAGGCCTGAGCTCGACCGAAATTTGGGTTGGAGCTTGCCCACGAGCCTCCTCCTCCTCTGGGTGGGGGGCTGGAGCTCGAACAGCTCTCCCTCCATAAGGGTATATCCCCGACCTCCTCCTCTTCCTCTCTGAGGGGTTCCCTGCCACCTCGAGGCTCCTCTCCATGTTCCTCGTCCTCGTCCTCCTCCTCCTCCTCCTCGTCCTCCTGCTCCTGCTCCTCCTTCTCGTCCTCTTTGAGAGGCCTTTTAAGTTCTTTTGTCTCTCCCTTTCCTCCTTCTTCTCCTTCATCCTCTTCATGTAGGTAATGATTGCCTCTCGTAACTCCTCATCATCACACATATTGGCATACCAACCTTCGTTCACAGCGGCAATCTGAAGCATATTGAAAAGGCCCGGTTCCTTGCCTTCCGTCCTGCTCAGAAAATTTGCCCTTGCTGTTGGGTTCTGCCTATCATGATTGAAAGAGCAGTCTCTGTTCTCCATCTGTGCCTTACACTGCAAGCCCGCGAACCACCTCCAACATGCGGTCTTCAGGTCTGGCTCTCTCTGTCTCTTCCAACCGGCAGCTCTGCTTGTGTACGTGGCTTGTGCGCCAACAGGTACACCGCCTGCCTGTGCCGTATGTGCCTCCGTGAGCGAGTCCATGTTTGAGCATGCACTCATCACTTCTTGAAACAGTGCTGACGGAGCAACGCTTTGAACCGTATTTTCGAACACGTGTGTCTCGAGGAAGTTCTTGGACTTCACTGAGCTAAACGTCGAGCATTGTTGTATGAGCTGAGTAAGCTTACTCGGGTTAACTGTGTGTAACGCCGAAAAGAAATAGAGGATGATCGACTTGCGGCCATAGAATAGCCCATAGGAGGAAACTACCTCCGTAAGGGTCGCCGCCAAGCCAACAGCACTCCTCAAACTCATCGCCACTGTCTCAAAGATTTCAAATCCTATGAGAGTACCAGTGCAGAGATGCTGGTATCCATGAGATTGAAAATATGAAATGAGTGTGGCCACCGCCAGTTCACACTGAGCGTCTAGGCCTGTTGTATTGTTTCTCTTAATCTCCTCCTTCTTTCTCAAAAACTTGTACTGTGTCAGATCAAATCCCTCCGAGACTAGAGATTGGTCAAAAACAGTAACAAGGGCCTCGTATTCCTGCGTTTCGTCGCAAGGAAAAGCCTTCATGCAGGCATTGATCTCTTTGAGCTTGCTCAAAAGCGAAGCATCAGAGTCTTTGTCTGAGCTCGTCTTGGCATATAGCATGAGACTTGCCACTCCTCATTTCTTCCCCTTGAAGGCATTTATGATGTTCTGTCTGTCCTTCTTCTCCGTGTTTGTGACCACCACCGTAGTTGAGCCCGAGGGTGCAGGGGCTGGTGGGGCAGGAGCTGGTGGGGTCAAATATGTCGGAGGGTGTGCCTTGGCACCACTCACTTTTGCTTTCATTCTTTCCAGTCTCATCGTCTTCTCGAACTCCTCATTCTCTTTCGCCTTCTTCTTCTCAGATATCACCAGCTTTTGAGCATGAGTGATAAAGGCCACCAATTCAGAAGCAGATCTGAGAAAATTATATTTCTCCACATATTGGTCAACACCTGCTTTGTTGGCGACCGGTGGTGCGTTACTAAGTGATTTAAGGACAGAGTGATCCTTGGTAGGAATCCATCTCTTCCATGCCTCCTTGTGCAGTAACGCACCCATCAACAGTCTGATCTTGGTCAGAACTCTGTCAGTCTTCTCTAACTCATCAATCACAGGATGAGTTTCTCCTGCTGCCTTAATGCTTTTTTCCATCTTTGCCTTCCCCTCCTCCAAGGCCTTTATTTCCATTGTAAAAAAATGAAATATGCCACTCGAGTTTTTCGAACCCAGATTGGTCTTCATTTTTGTTACATCGACTGCCTCCTGACCAGTCGCGAGGAATCTGGCCGTTGCTCTTGGGTTTGTGTACTGGAGGTAACCCTCACATCGTGGGCCGTATGTACGTTCCCAAATCAGGGTTTGAGTGTACACCCCAAAGATAGCATCGAGTAATTCAAGGTGGGTGTGTGTGTCCCCAAACTTGATATGCTGTATCTTCTTTCTCTCTTCTGGATCAGAGACCAGTTTGCCGAGGAGCTGTCCTGTGTTTGATAATAGGATATAGACATCCTTTTTAGCACGACTTTTCTCTCTTCTTTGATCCTGAGGGATCCACACACAGGTGTCCTTCTCTACCCCCATCTTGTTATCAAACTCTTTTTTAGTGAGGTCATAGTGGTCTTGCACCCACTGTTGTTCCTCCACTGTGATCTCCTCTCCATCACTATGAATCAAGTCGATCATTTTTCGTCCTCCTCCTCCCGTGTAGGCAGGTGGTAAGGGATTACCATATGCTCCTCCTCCTCCCGTCTCTTCTTGTTCAAATCCTCCTTCATCTTCGTCTCCTCCATATCTTCCTTCATCATCCCAGCCCTCTTCTACTCCTCCTCCTACTCCTTCATCTCCTCCTCCTCCTTCATTCAGTCCTCCTCCTCCTTCATTCAATCCTCTTCCTCCTCCTCCTCCTGCTTCTTCTTCTTCTCTTCTTTGATCTGCCTCCGAGAATTCACTCACTTCGGCGGTCTCTGTCGACATGATGTCGTAGTAGTGATCAACAGGAGGACAGTGTCAGCTCCTATGTTTGGTTTTTGTTCGTTTGTGTTCTGTTCCTCCTTCAGTCGATTGACTAGTGAAGAGAGAAACTAATAGAGAGGGTAGGATAAGATTCCCTGTCCTCTATGAAACACTGTTTGTATGTTTGTTTTTGTTTTAGAAAAATAGTCTTTGAGACTTTCTCCGATTTCTTGTTCTCCTTACTCAGATTACTTTCTCCTCCTTCTTTTCTATATTGTATCTAGTATGAGGCACTTGGACCTACACACAGATAGTAATAGAGAAACTAGAAAAGCTCTCCTTGAGAAGTCGACAGTCAGTCGGATAGGTTCTCAGACCTACCTTTAGAAAACGATCAGAGATTTGCAAAAATACTCTGACGTATGTGTGAGATAATGCAGATAAATGCACAAACTAGAAGGGTAGAGTGTTGTGCTCCTGTCCCTATGCTTGTTTGTGTTTTGTGTGTGTTCCTTCACTCTTCTGTCCACCTCCTTCTTCTTGGTCTCTGTGTGAGAACAGCAAGAACGACAGAGAGTTTGTATCTGATGTCTCCTTGTGAGCACACAGATACTGATTGGGTTAGAGGGTACGAGACACCTGCTTGAGACCAATCAAATTATTTGTTTTGTGAAAGAGTTATGAGGGAGCTGTGTTGGAGTATTTGTTTTCGTCTGACGTCCCCGTGTGAGACAGGTCAGTGAAAATTCACTCTGTTGCCTGTGTGGCAAAGCAGAAAGAAATCACCCTAGTGATGTGGACTCCAAATGTAAATGCCCCCAACGATAGCTCGTAAAAAGTCGGTAATACAACCAAACACAGTCCTCAAGAATGAGAATGATGTCTCGTTATATTAGCTCAGTGAAGCCAAAAAGGAAAACGGCAACAGACCAGGAATAAAATGGCATCAGGTCCAATCCGGACAAATAATACTGAAAAACAAGCTGGTGCACCTGTCACCAGGAAAAGGTACTTTTTACCGGCTATCCGGGGGGTGATGCCTACAAATCGACTCTTCGGAAAACCTTCAAGAAAACTAGTTATTAATACAATAGTGAAGTCACTGAGACGAAACGTCGTGCAAAGGAGAATATAACTTGAATGAGCAGGTGTACACAGATCAAAAAGAGTGCGGATTCGGAATTGTCAACAGTAAAGATTTTGGCTGGTAGTTAAGGTGCTCACGGTCTGCCACGGATAGTTCCCCCCCCCCCCCCCCCCAAACCAGACATAACTATATAACGGTTGAGTTGAGTTGCGTGCAGAATGAGTGATTATATAACGAACGAAATATGATGTCCTGCAAAAAAAAAAAAAAAAAAAAAAAAAAAATTCAAAGGACTCTGAACTTGAAAGAGAGGAGGATGAGTCTCTTAAACCATGGGAGAACTAAAGAATGATGAGTAGATGATTGCGCCGCGGCGATGCGGATGATGATCAGCAGGGGCAGGATATCCATGATTCGCAGCGGGACTGGCCCGGGACAATTGAGGCGCAGTAGCGCGCGGTGATATAATATCGGGAGCGATGTCGGAGCGGCAGTAGAAAATTAGGTGGCAGCGTATCACACAGCCGACTTCAGATGAGCTAATTCAGTAGTGAGCATTAAATCAATATGCAGTGCCGCTGTTACAAGTGCCGATATAGTCACTGAGGTGTTCAGATTCGACTCATGATGAGAATGATCGTTGACATCATGATGCAGGCACAAGAGGCAATCAAGAACTTACTACACAGGGATACGTAATGTTTGCTGTCCTTACTGTCCCTATTTTCCTCCCGGCTTTCAAGTTTCTTCTTCTCCTCCTTCGTCTGTCGACGACTCGGACGCGTAAAAGAACGACGCTGAGACGGTTGTTGTTTTTCAACTGTTGTTGCTGCTGCTAAATGTTAGGGCAGATGTGCAGGTACTTACAGCTTGTACGACTGCCGCGTGACTTGCACACTATAAACTAGTATTAATAACACTATTTAACGTAAATACCGGTTGTATTAATCCCATCATCTAGCTTACTTCCTAAGATCCCTTGATATTAATACATTTTTTTTTAATTTTTTTTTT
>WBZZ01000191.1:217500-222500 GCA_019918135.1 Paulinella micropora
GTCTTGCCCTCAGGAGCTCCATCGGTGGCCCCGATCATCAGGCGAGAGACTGACACGGGGGGGTGGAGGACCTCGAACAAGGGTATTGGAGGCTTATGTCCGTTGAGGATATGCCATTAGCTGCATCAGTACGCCTCAGATATAGTATTATTATTATTATTATTATTATTATTATTATTATTATTATTATTATTGATGTTGTTGTTGTTGTTGTTGTCGTGGTTGCTGTTGTTGATAGTGATGACGACGTTGTTGTTGTTGTTGTCGTCGTCGTTGTGTTGTTGTTGTTGTTGTTGTTGTTGTTGTTTGTTGTTTGTTGTTTGTTGTTGTTGTTGTTGTTGTTGTTGTTGTTGTTGTTGTTATTGTTGTTGTTACTGTTGTTGTTGTTGTTGTTGTTGTTGTTGTTGTTGTTGTTGTTGTTGTTGTTGTTGTTGTTGTTGTTGTTGTTGTTGTTGTTGTTGTTGTTGTTGTTTTCTGTTGTTGTTGTTGTTGTTGTTGTTGTTGTTGTTGTTGTTGCTCCTGCTCCCGCTGTTCTTGTCAGTGTTGTTGTTGTTGTTGTTGTTGTTGTTGTTGTTGTTGTTGTTGTTGTTGTTGTTGTTGTTGTTGCTCCTGCTCCCGCTGTTCTTGTCAGTGCTTTGTCTTTGTTAGAGAAGAGGGATCCCTATGGTACAAATAGAACCTGCAAGACATGAATTGCGCTCGAGGTCCCTTTGTAGGTGAGTGTCTGCACACCAACTTTCCCGTCACCGTAAATGCGACGACTGTAGAATTCAGAAGCATTTTGAAAAAGCTCCCAGCCAGTCCGATCCCAGCCACTTTCAAGAGCTACTAAATGACCAGAACCCTGCCGTGCACGTGTTGAAAGTCGTTCCTCTTCCTCCAAGGCGAGTGTTAATGTTGCAAGAAGAAGGAGAACCAACATCTGACCGCTCAAAAAAAACTGTGTACCCAGATGCAGGAATTGTACGGGTTTTGTGGTCATGGTTGAAAGCTATTGGATCAGCGCTTATGCCATCAAGTGCTTACTTTACAGTGTGAAGGACATCACAGTACTCATCACTACTAGCACTAGCATCACACATTTTGCGTTTTACAATAAATCACTTATATAATATTAATATCTTGCACCACACTGAAGTCACTGCTATGAACAAGCAGCCTTTGAAACAGAAAAGTGCTCGCGAGGAATTTGCAATTGAGAACTTGAAAGAATCTAGAGAGTTAGTAGGTCGTTCTCTAACTAGTCTAAAGGCTGCGAAGAAATAATCAAATACAGATGATCATACTTTCTGTTTATTTACAGTACTAGTGAAAGTCTTATTATTAATATTATTAAAAACTATAGTGTTTCTTTAAAATTAAGTGCTGTAAACTGCAAAGCAGCCCCCTACGCCAACCCCGCCGGAAGCTCGCAGCGCGGTGGTTTGCGTAGGTGCCCCCCCTCCCCCTACTGCTTTACGCAAACACTTTTAATAATATAATACTTGCCACTTGTAGGAATAAGTGGTGCTTCAGGTACACATGCCCTGCGGGCTAAAAACACCTCTCTATCTAAATCTATCACACGTCGGCTCTGCCGGACCAGAAATCTTATTAATAAAAACCTGCTTCAAATACTACGACTGCTTGCCGTAGGACTAGTAGGACGTGCGAAAGCCACTCGTCTAGCAGTCGCATGTGACGGCCAGCCGTCTAGCCTTCGCACGTCCGACTGCCAGCAGTAGGAAAATAATACGAAGGCTGGCCTCCGCATGTGGAGGCTAGCGACCGCTAGCACTGTATATGAAGGCAAGCCTTAGTATTATTTTCCTACAGCTGGCCGTCGGACTTGCGAAGGCTAGACTGCTGACCGTCGGATGTGCGACTGCTAGCATTCACATTGCAGAGGCCAGCCTTCGTATTCGAAGGCTAGCCTTCGCATATGAATGCTAGCAGTCTCACGCGACAGCTAGCAGTCCAATGTGACTGCTGGCTGTCGGATGAGAAAGAATAAAATGTTAGGGTTGCGAAATCATGCTATTGTACGTGAGAGCTGGAAAAAAAAAAAAAAAATGTTTGTAGCATCAGGCTAGCCGTCGCATGGAATAAATGGTAGGTATGTGGAGAGAGAGAGAAAAACAGAGAAATAAAAAAGCAAACAAGCAAGCAAACAAAATTTACCAAAAACAAAAATTACAAGTACAACAACAACAACAACAACATTTCTGATTCAACAAATGATAATATTTAATACCGGCCATTAGTGTTTTCACTGTATTTCCTTTTAGCCAACATCGATGATTAAATAAATTTTAAAAGAAATTCACAAAACAAAAGAGGAAATGTCAGAATACTAACAACGCTAACTAAGAAAATTTTACAGTGTCAGATTGAGTGAGCAATTCGAGGGAGAGGGAGAGCACAACGTCAAATCTCTAGAGGAGGAAGTCGAAGGGACAGACACCCAGAGAAGCTTGGGACGAAATCTCACATCACGATGGCTGCCTGCCAGGGCTGGGCTAGGCGCATCAAAACCTAAACAAGTCTCACAGTGAAACAGCGCGCGCAAACACAAACTTTGCTTACTTCTTGCCACATTCGCCGCAGAAGGCACCCGCTGCACAAGTCAAGCCAAGTCATTCCCGTTCAGCACGTATTGCAGATATGTGTGGCACGTGACCTCCGGTCTTGGCGCCGCACTCGCCGCAGAAGGCGGGCTTCTTGGCGGGCTCTGCAGCGCCGCCCCCTGTCGCGGCAGCCACTTTGGCCTTTTGTTGCGAAGTCTACAACACAAGAGCACAGGGTACGTCATGACAAGCTCACATAACCTTGATGATGATGATCATCATCATCATCATTATGATGTGATGACGCGATGATGATGATGATGCTTATGTGATGATGATGATGCTGCTGCTGATGATAAGTGTAGTGTGGGGCTAACCGGGGCTTTTCCACATTCTGGGCAGAAACTCGCCGTTGCTGGATCAGGCAAGACAAAACAAGCAACTGTGAGCAACCAAGTAACAGTACAATACAAAAAAATACAATACAACAAAGTAAAATACAATACAACACGTAACGCACAAGGTGTGGGACATACCTGGTGTCTGAGTGTGTATCTGCATGTGTGTATGTATGTATGTGTGTGTGTGTGCGTGTGTGTGTGTGTGTGTGTGTTTGGTGAGCATTGTTTGATTTGTTTGTTACGTGGCATAGTAGCGAAGCACTTGGTGCAGGTGATACTGCCCGCCGCAACTGCACACACAACACACACAAACACATAAATACAATACATACATGTATAAATACATACATACATACATACATAACATACATACATACAACACACGCACACACACATACACACACACACACATAGATAGCTACATACATACACATAGATAGCTACATACATACATTACAAACATACATATGCATGCATGCATGTATGTATGTATGTATATATGTATGTATGTATGTATGTGTATGTACGTACGTATGTATGTATGTATCTATGTATGTATGTATACATACATACATAGATACAAACCGTCCAGTTTGGGTCCGCTAGGGGCTGCGGCAGGCGCAGCGGCCACAGGAGCCGCACCCTACATGCGTAGGTAGCATAGATAGATAGACAGACAGACAGATAGATAGATAGACAGACAGACAGATAGATAGATAGATAGATAGATAGATAGAGAGAGAGAGATAGATAGATAGATGGATGGATGGATGGATAGATAGATAGATATATAGATAGATAGGTAGGTAGTAGGTAGGTAGGTAGGTAGATAGATAGGTAGGTAGGTAGGTAGGTAGATAGGTAGATAGATAGATAGATAGATAGATAGATAGATAGACATACGTACATACACATACCTTTTTGGCGCATGCTGAGCACAAGAATTGGCCGCCCTTGTCCACATAGCCCTAGCACAGACCATACATACATACATTACATACATTACATACAAGATTACATACATTACATACATACATACATGACATTACAACCATGACATTACAACCATGACATTACATACATGACATTACATACATGACATTACATACATACATTACATACATACACACACATAATACTTTACATTACATTACATTACATTACATTACATTACATTACACATACACACATAATACATTACATTACGCATTACGTACGTACGTACGTACATACATACATAGATACATACATAGATACATACATACATACATTACATACTACGTACATACATACTACATAGAACATGAATACGTACATACATAAGTACATACACACATACATAAATACATGCAGCAACACCTGCTAAAACTACTACTGAAAACTGCAATATACATACAGACACAGACACATATAACGCACACGCACGCAAGACAAAGGGCCAGGGCAGACCCCCATGAGGTTGGTTCCGCAGCCCGCGGCGCACACGAAGCACTCTGAGTGATAGGGTTTGCCGTCTATAGACCAGCCATAATTTAAGATGAAATCACGATGTGATAAGATAAGAGAGCATAAGATAAGCGCACACGAAGCATTCCGAGTGGTAGGGCTTGCCGTCTATACAGCAGCTATAAGATGAGATTGAGATGAGATAAGAGAAGAAAGAGAAGAGAAGAGAAGATAAGCGCAGATGAAGCACTCCAAGTGGTAGGGCTTGCCGTCTACACGACAGCGATAATGTATTTATACATGGTAGATAGTAGGTAGGCACGAGGCTATCTAGGTAGGTAGGTAGGTAGGTAGGTAGGTAGGCAGACCTGGCTTAACGTATTTGCTGAGAATGCCTTTGCCGCAGCCCGTGCACTTCATGCTCGACTACACACACATGTATGTGTATGTGTGTATTTCTTGTAATGTATATGTATGTATGCATGCATGTATGTATGCATTATGTATGTAAGTATGCATGTATGTATGTATGTATGCATGTATGTATTATGTATGTATATATGTATGTATGTAACGTATGTCATACCGAGCTGTCCTGATTAAGTCC
>WBZZ01000191.1:227500-237224 GCA_019918135.1 Paulinella micropora
CTGGCCTGGTTACGGGGGCGGGTAACTGAGGCGGGTTCCTGAAGGCTGGTTACGGAAGCTATGTTATTGTTGTTGGGTTCCTGGCTGCTATGTTATTGTTGTTGGGTTCCTGGCGGCGTACATGTTTATGCTTTTTTAAGGGTTGAGCTTTAAATAACCCCACTCGGGTCTTCTTTTATCGAGCTCACCACTCGGTGGATGGAGGCCTTAGGTAGACTTATACGATGTTTTTGATGCTAGGTTCCGTCTCCAGGGATTCGACTGGCATCGCTGCTTTGCCTCACCGCACTGCCTCACCCACACATCCACGCTGGCACACTGTTTCTCCTCTTGCTCTTGTACCTATGTCGCACACAGCTATGAGCTCACGCCGATGAGTGGTTGTGACGAGGTGCACCCAGCTGGATTGCGGGCGAGCCACGGTGGCCTCGCTCTCGCTCGCTCGCTCTCTTTCTTTCTCTCTCTCTCTCTCTCTCTCTCTCTCTCCTTTTTTTTTTTTTTTTTTTTTTTTTTTTTTTTGCTTTGCTTTGCTTTGGGCGAGGCCTAGCTTTCACATGGCGGGCTGAGCCTATGAGGGGCGCACGATAAGTGTTCAATTGATTTATGAGACGGGACCCAATTGCTGAGAGTAACTCATGTGAGTTGCTCATCATACTCATGGCTCTTGGCTCGGGGTGGCCTCTGGAATCACAAGGGGTGGGCACTGGGGAGGGGGTTGTGTTCAGAGGGTCACCGCGAAGGATGGTCAACCAAACTACTGTCGGTCGGAGTTTGTACGAAGGCGAGAGGTCCTACACCTTACCACAAGCCTTGAAACGACCAAATGACCAAAGTAACGACGGACCAGAGCGGGGCTCCTGGCTCACCCACTCTCTCAGCACTCTTCGTGCTCATCCTGCGGATGACATGGGGTTGCTCTGGCGGAGGGTTATGGGGTGGTGGGTACACGTGCACGGGCCTGTCACTCTGTGCTCTCGGTAGATGACTCACTTGCAGCGTTTATCGGACGCAGGGTGGTTTTGCCACGACACCTACCTCGATGATGCACAGCGGGTCCCGCCTCGTGCCTGGTTACGGATGCAGTGAGTGTTTGTGTGTATTCCTATATATACGTACACGTATGCTTTTTAAGGGTTGAGCTTTAAATAACCCCACCTGGGCATTTATCGAGTTTACAACTCGATCAATGCGGCACCGGGGTCCCATACCACTTATGTCAGGTTCTTATGCGAAGAGCGCGGCCGCTAGTGCTGGCCCTATGGGTCAAGGCGGTAATCCTTCAGGTTTAGACGTTCCCCGTGGGAGTGCGCCTGCGGGTGGCGATGGCTACTCGGCCGGGGTGGGGTGGTCGAGTGCTCGCGTACACGGGCAACCTGAATCACGTAGAGCCAGCAATCCTGCTGCATCTCGATCACCCTCCCCAACCTCAGAAGAGAAGTCACGTCCGGAAAGGTCTGGTCACGGCGTGTGGCAAGCGGTACCGCCATCGAGGAGGTGGCGGAGGAAGGTACGAAATGAGCTGGATAAGAGATGTTGCATAGTATGGGGGCTATCGCATGTCTCTCAGACAGTGGTCATGGCGCGAGAGCTCCGAATTCTCGGTCTCGGGGAAGTCGAGGTGGAATTCGCGGGCAGAGGTAGCGGGCGGCATTTGCGGATAAAATGTGCGTCTTGTGAGGAGGCGGAGAAGATGGTGCGGCTGCTGCGGGAGCGTAAGTTCTTCACGGGAAAGGTTCACGTTGCGACGGGTAGGACTTTCCGGGAAAGAGAGAAGCAGCGGGCTGCACGGGGGGGTGCCCAGTATGTAGAGATGCAGAGGGAGCTTCGCAAGCAGGGGTTTGGCTACTGGGTGCTCGACGTGGAAGTCGACGAGCCCCAGGGCGAAGCCTCAAGCGGTGAATCTCCCTTGGCGGAGTGGGGCGGGATGCGGGAGCTGGAGGAGCTGGGGCGGAGGGTGCAGGATGGGCCGTGGAGGGTGGCGGAGGGCTCCAGGCGGGCTCAACCGAAGCGCAGGCATCGGCACCAGCTTCGTTCTTCCCAATTTGTGAAAGGCTTCCCACTGAGGGTGGCCTCACATAATTGGCAAGGCAAAATGGGTGCGGATAGCCCAGGCTTTGGGGAATGGCCGGAGCACTACAAGGAGCGAGGCTGGGTGATCGTCGGAGTCCAGGAGCACAACCTATCGTCGCAGAAGGTGGAGAAGCTCCAAGTCGACGGCTTCGCAGTCCTCGGCAAAGCGGCTGCAACTGGTGCGGGCTCGCGTCTCTTGGGGGGAGTCTTGACGTTGGTGGCCAACTATCTGGCACCGTGCGCTACCATTGTACAGGCGCCTGTTCCACACCCACAGCAATTGTGGGTGAGGCTGTCGTCTGGGAGCGCGACGGCGTCGGATGTGTTCGTCGGCAACGGCTACTTCCCCCAAGAAAATCAACGAGAGGAATCTATTGCAGCCTATGAGGCGTGGCAGGCGGCCGTCTCCTACTTCGCCACCAAAGGTCATGTGGTTACGGTTGGTGATGCTAATGCTAAGCTGGGGCCCGCCAGAATAGCGCGGGAGGAGGGAGTGGTGGGCCCCTTTGGCGAGATAGATGAGAGGGGTAGAGGGGTTAGGAGTGAGAATGGTGAGTTGCTGGCTGCGATGCTTGTTGCCACGGACCGCCGACGTATGGTGGTCCCCAAAGAAAACCAGTTTTTGGAGGATGCATGTGTAGAGGAAGTCGGTTCCGATGAGGAAGCAGCGCGGATTGAGCCCGAGCGGAAGGCCCTCGAAACCTTCCAGTATAACGACAACCTGCGCGACCAATTCGAGGCCATGGCGCAAGCCGAGGAGATCCGGACTGAGACGGGCCCGCTGGACTATGATTACACCGAGAAGGAAGTGGAGCTCTGCCAGGAAAATCTCCAGAATCACAAAGCGTGCTCACCGGATAAGATCAAGAACGAGATGCTCAAGTACGGAGGCACGCGGATTGCGAGCTTTCTGGTGCGCTTCTTCAACTGGTTGAAATCGTGCGAATACACCCCCAGCGACTGGGGCAAAGCGATTATCGTCAACATCCCAAAAGGAGGCAACCCAACCGATCCGGAAAATTGGAGAGACATCGCGATTCTGAGCTGTCTGGGTAAGATGTATCTGTCCCTTATGGCGGCGAGGCTTACGGCTTTCATCGATCAGCCGGGCAGGCTTCGCCCAGAGCAGGGTGGGTTCCGGCCAAAACGTAGTACGGGGGACCAGATTTTTGTGGAGCTGCCTTGCGGGGGTGTTACTCCCCTCACGGGTGAGACGATGGAGGCACATGTACAGAAATGCATTCGCCATTGACTGAGAAGCACTATTATTATTATTATTATTATTATTATTATTATTATTATTATTATTATTATTATTATTGGTCCGTCTGGAAGTGTTGGAACTGCCCTTGCGGGGGTGTCATTAGAGCCTATCGTCAATTCTTCGTACTCCCCTCACGGGTGAGACGATGGAGGCGCATGTGCAGAAATGCATCAGCCATTGACAGAGAAGCACTATTATTATTATTATTATTATTATAATAATTATATTGGACACCGTGATAGCCCAGTGGTCAAGTTCTACCATCTGGGCCCTGTCGCCAGTTCGATTCCCGTCGGTGCCACCAGTATTTTCATTGAACATACCGGTCTATTTCTGGACCAGTATTTTCATTGAACATACCGGCCCGTCTGGAAGTGTTGGAACTGCCCTTGCGGGGGTGTCATTAGAGCTTATCGTCAATTCTTCGTACTCCCCTCACGGGTGAGACGATGGAGGCGCATGTGCAGAAATGCATCAGCCATTGACAGAGAAGCACTATTATAATTATAATAATTATTATCATTATTATTATTATTATTGTTATTGGACACCGTGATAGCCCAGTGGTCAAGTTCTACCATCTGGGCCCTGTCGCCAGTTCGATTCCCGTCGGTGCCACCAGTATTTTCATTGAACATACCGGTCCGTCTGGACCAGTATTTTCATTGAACATACCGGTCCGTCTGGAAGTGTTGGAACTGCCCTTGCGGGGGTGTCATTACAGCCTATCGTCAATTCTTCGTACTCCCCTCACGGGTGAGACGATGGAGGCGCATGTGCAGATTTGCATCAGCCATTGACAGAGAAGCACTATTATTATTGTTATTATTATTATTATTATTATTCGCGCTTGGTGTATGCACTTGCACATTCGGTGACGTCTTGCAAGAGGTTGCTGGGACTGCGGAATAACCTCGGCTTAGTGCAGTCTTGCCCTCAGGAGCTCCATCGGTGGCCCCGATCATCAGGCGAGAGACTGACACGGGGGGGTGGAGGACCTCGAACAAGGGTATTGGAGGCTTATGTCCGTTGAGGATATGCCATTAGCTGCATCAGTACGCCTCAGATATAGTAAATCTGCCTTGGAGTGTTGACTGTGACATATTTGAGGAAAATCCCGATGAAAAAACCTAGTCACACTTGCTAAACAGAGTTCCAGCCCAATGGCCTCAAGGCGTTAAACTGTGACGCCAACTCATAACCCTTTGGTGGTAGATGCTGGGGAGGAGGAGGGTCGTTGCGCGCGTAAAAGATCTTAAACTCCGCATATGCTGGTTGATAGCCCAGGACCCAGCAGACACCAGATTGTTATGGGTGGGGTTTCGAGGCAGCTCTAGCAACCGCGCTTGGTGTATGCACTTGCACATTCGGTGACGTCTTGCAAGAGGTTGCTGGGACTGCGGAATAACCTCGGCTTAGTGCAGTCTTGCCCTCAGGAGCTCCATCGGTGGCCCCGATCATCAGGCGAGAGACTGACACGGGGGGGTGGAGGACCTCGAACAAGGGTATTGGAGGCTTATGTCCGTTGAGGATACGCCATTAGCTGCATCAGTACGCCTCAGATATAGTAAATTATAATTATAATAATAATTATTATTATTATTATTATTATTATTGGACACCGTGATAGCCCAGTGGTCAAGTTCTACCATCTGGGCCCTGTCGCCAGTTCGATTCCCGTCGGTGCCACCAGTATTTTCATTGAACATACCGGTCTATTTCTGGACCAGTATTTTCATTGAACATACCGGCCCGTCTGGAAGTGTTGGAACTGCCCTTGCGGGGGTGTCATTAGAGCTTATCGTCAATTCTTCGTACTCCCCTCACGGGTGAGACGATGGAGGCGCATGTGCAGAAATGCATCAGCCATTGACAGAGAAGCACTATTATTATTATTATTATTATTATTATTCAGTGGTCAAGTTCTACCATCTGGGCCCTGTCGCCAGTTCGATTCCCGTCGGTGCCACCAGTATTTTCATTGAACATACCGGTCCGTCTGGAAGTGTTGGAACTGCCCTTGCGGGGGTGTCATTAGAGCTTATCGTCAATTCTTCGTGCTCCCCTCACGGGTGAGACGATGGAGGCGCATGTGCAGAAATGCATCAGCCATTGACAGAGAAGCACTATTATTATTATTATTATTATTATTATTATTGTTATTATTGATAGCCCAGTGGTCAAGTTCTACCATCTGGGCCCTGTCGCCAGTTCGATTCCCGTCGGTGCCACCAGTATTTTCATTGAACATACCGATCCGTCTGGACCAGTATTTTCATTGAACATACCGGCCCGTCTGGAAGTGTTGGAACTGCCCTTGCTTGCGGGGGTGTCATTAGAGCTTATCGTCAAATCTTCGTACTCCCCTCACGGGTGAGACGATGGAGGCGCATGTGCAGAAATGCATCAGCCATTGACAGAGAAGCACTATTGTTATTATTATTATTATTATTATTAGTGGCACCCCGATAGCCCAGTAGTTAAGGTCAATACCATCTGGGACCTGTCGCCAGTATTTTCAAAGTATGTTTTCTTTGAAAGTATTGGTGTCTGGAAGGCTTGGAGCTGCCCTGCGGGGGTGTCAGTAGAGCTATCGGTCAAATCTTCGTACTTCCCTCGCGGGTGGGACGATGGAGGCACATGTGCAGATTTGCATCCGCCATTGACAGAGAAGCACTATTATTATTACTATTATTATTATTATTATTCTGGAGGGGTGCACAAGATGGCACTCCACGGGAAGAGGAGGTGGTTGGGCCTCTCCCCACGAAGGTGACCGCTTGGGGAGGGCGGTCACCGGGATATGTGCAACTCTCAACTGGGCATTTACTCGGTAGGGGTTCGGCCAGGCAGGTTGTGGGGTTGTCTGTTGGATTGTTGGTTGGCTCGTTTTTCTTGGCTGTTGGGTTGGGTCTGGTTTCCTGGTTAGCCCATTTTCGCCGAATTTCCTGCCGAGTAAATGCCTGGGGGCTTCCAGTTCCGGTTTGGTGATCTTGTTGAGGTGAGCATTGGGAGGAAACAGTACCGAGATGGGTTGAAGATAGGATTCACATTGAGCCGAGATGGTCGGCCCCATTTCGGCTTCATGTTAATCCTATCTTCATCCTATCTGGGTTTTGTCTCCTCCCTATCTTCGCTTCTTCGGGGTTGCCTAACTGGAACACATGATGAGCGCACGTTGGCGAGGGGCTTCAGTCGGTCCCAATGCCTTGCCAGTGCCTTGCTGCGTTGCCGTGCCTTGCCCCATGCAGTCACACCTCCACCGTTGCATTTCTAACTGAGCAGCTTCGGCTGGGATTACTATACTTGTCTGTAAGACCCTATAGGTACCGCTAGGTTCGCGCCTTCTATACCCACGTGGGGGAGGAGTTTCAGCGGCACGCCGTCCGATCTGGCTCCACTCGGGGACACCCGTACCTCATGATGTGTATTGTTAGGAGCAGCTGAAAGTCCATAAGGCATGAGAGTAGAGGCGTTGGCGATGCGATGGAGAGTGTGTGTAGTGCGTGAGGCAGGTTCTGGTGACGCTGGGGGTGCTGGCGGGCGCCCAAGGGCACGAAGCGACGCGGCAGCATCCAGTGACACCGGCGAAAATGCGTGTAGTGTGTGTTGCAGATACCGCCGATGCTATTTGCATGGACGGGCGCTTTCCTCGGCGTAAAGAGGCGCGGCGGTGATGGCCAGCGACATTGGCCGTCTACTACTCTCAATGGATTACAAATACGCGAAGCACGGAGCTACCACTGTGGCCCTTATGGGACAAGGTAGAATCGCCGAAGACTTGGACAATCCCCGTGGGAAGGCCTCTTCGACGGGCTCTGGCCCGATGTCCCAGGATGGGAGGATGAGGGCTCGCGTATATGACGGAATTCCTGAACCGCGTGGAGAGGCTATCTTAGCTGCGCCTCATCCTTCCTCCCCAAACCTGGCACACGGGTCGGCGCTTCAACATAAGGCGAGCGGCGCTATATGGCAGATGGCACCGCCGCCTCGACGGTACCGGCGGGTAGATCGGTACGACAAGGACGGGCGTAATCTGATTGTCTGGGGGCTCTCAGAACGCGCCAATCTACAGGAGATCGCCTCCAAAATGAGCGGTCTTGGTCTGGTGGTCCCGGTAATGGAGTGGCAAGGCCAGCGAATGTCTCGTCACCTGGAGCTGGTCTACGAGGACGATGACAGCAGGCAGACGGCGTTGCAGCAACTCAAACATCTCAAATTCTTCGGCAGAGGGGTCAATGTGGCCCTTGGGCGCAGGTTCAGGGACAGGGAACGTGTCCGAAGGCTTATTCGCATCCATCTGCGTGGGGAAGCGGCGGTCCGGAAGGAGGAAGCGGCGGTCCGGAAGGAGGAAGCTGCGACGGGATATCGCGTCTTGCCTCTGCATGAAGAATGTGTCGATGATGTGCAGGTGGTGTCTTCGGAATTGGCTGCCGATGCACCTAAGTGTGTGTCTGAGTGTGCTGATGTGCATGTGGTGCCCCTGCATTCGGCGGCCAGTGCAGTGGGGGACCAACCTGCGCAAGCACCTGCAGAGGGGGGCAGCACGAGGGCGGAAGCCAAGCGCGGCCGTCGGGTCCGGAAACGAGCCAAGAAGCACCGCTCCAAGCAGTTCGATACCGGCTTCAAGCTACTCGTCGCGAGTCACAACTGGCAGGGTAAAACGGGATACGACAACGTAGGCACGGCGGAATGGGCATCATTCTACAAGCACGAGGGCTGGCTAGTCATCGGAGCTCAGGAGCACCGCATGGGCAAGAAGCAACTTTCCAAATGCAGCCTGGATGGATTCCGGATTTTTGGAAAACCTGCGGAGGTCAGCGAGAAAAATCGCTGCAAGGGTGGGGTTCTATTCGCGGTGGCTAACTTCCTTGGTCCGTATTGCAACCTGGTGTCAGCCCCCGTCGACCACCGGCAGCAAGTGTGGCTGCGTATCGCCTCGGGTGTTACCGGCGCTCAGGATATCTATGTGGGCAACGGCTACTTTCCCCAGGAAACGCAGGAAGAAGAGTCGTCAGAGGCGTATGTGGTCTGGCAGGCAGCTATAGCTTTTTTTGGAGCCAAAGGTCTTGTGGTCACGGTAGCGGATGCCAACGCGAAGCTCGGGCCGGCATGCAGCCGAAAAGAGGAGGGCATCGTCGGTCAACACGGGGAGGTCGATGATAAGGGAGCACCGGTACGTTCGGAGAACGGCAAGAGACTCGCGGCTGTCCTCGTCGCTACGGGCCTGCGAAATCTGAGCGGCTTCTCGTGCCCAGTGGAAGGGTCCTACTGGTGGTCCCGGCGTGAGCAGCGCGGCATGGGCACAGGCAAGCACCTCCTCGATTACATCTGCGCGTCGCCTGGCTTGGCATCTGGAGCAAAGTTCGGAGTATGCGAAGATGATCTTGATACGGACCACAAGGCAGTATGGGCCGAACTGACGTGGAGCGGCCAGCGCCGGCCAAAGCGGGCTGCGAAACCTTACAGGTCCTTTCGTGTTGATAAGCTTATTGGTGCTGGTGTCTCGGGTAATGATCACGCTGCGAAGCAAGCGCTGGATTATCTACGCGACAAGTTCGATGACGTATTCCAGCATTGCCTACAGAAGCTTGGAGTGCATCAGCTGCCTGAGCTTGACCTATCGGGTGGTGCCGACAGCCAACGGGTGGTAGATGACGTCACCGAGGGAGTGGCGCAGTCCTTCCGAATGGCGGCGCACCGGGTCCTTGGCTCCAAATGTATACGACCCGTTTCACCAACAATTGGTTCGACGGGGAGCTAAAGGAGCTCATTCAGCAGCGCCAGGAGGCCTACGCAGCATACAGGAGGGATGAATCGAATGCGGAAGCCCGTCTGAATTGGCTACGGCTCCGCAAGCAAATTCGAAGGCAACTCGGGCCAAGAAGTCCGCCTCCTTCAAGCAAGTGCAGGAAGAAGCGGTCAAATGTCAACGCGAGCAATCCTCAAAGCGCTTTTGGCTACTCGCGAAGCGGCTTGGCGGGGCACGCAGAACGAAGGTCTCCGCGCCGGTGCAAAGGGAGGATGGCTCACTGGCGTGTACGCTGCCGGAAAAAGTCGCTCGGTGGGAGGAATTTCGGAAAAATTCGGTGAAGCCACGGGAAAATCCGGCAAGTGCGGCTGTTGTGGTGGAGTGCTGTGCAGAAGCAGGCTCGCTGGAGTGGGAGGAAGCCGAAGCTAAGCGGCAGTTCACTGGAACGATCGCTTCAGAGATTGAGGCGGGCCGGGCTATGAAGGAGCACGAAGTAGGTGAAGACACTTGCGAAGAGCTGGACAAGCCGTTCACGCAAGAGGAGGTCCTTGCAAGGCAACGTGCCCTGAATAACCACAAAGCTTGTGGCGAGGACAAAGTGAAGAACGAGATGCTCAAGTATGGGGCGCCTACATCAA
>WBZZ01000192.1:17500-27500 GCA_019918135.1 Paulinella micropora
AATGGCTGATATGCTCCAAGGCTGTAAAAGTTGTGCATGTGAGAACGAGAGCAAAAGCGACGTTGGGCAGACACGAGAGAGAGGGAGAGAGAGAGGGGGGGGGGGGGGGTTGGTGCGCGAAGAAGCGCTCCGCAAACCATCCTTTCAGGGGTCGGAGTAGCCCCTAGTTATTATTATTATTATTATTATTATTATTATTATTATTATTATTTTGGACACCGTGATAGCCCAGTGGTCAAGTTCTACCATCTGGGCCCTGTCGCCAGTTCGATTCCCGTCGGTGCCACCAGTATTTTCATTGAACATACCGGTCTATTTCTGGACCAGTATTTTCATTGAACATACCGGTCCGTCTGGAAGTGTTGGAACTGCCCTTGCGGGGGTGTCATTAGAGCTTATCGTCAATTCTTCGTACTCCCCTCACGGGTGAGACGATGGAGGCGCATGTGCAGAAATGCATCAGCCATTGACAGAGAAGCACTATTATTATTATTATTATTATTATTATTATCATTATTATTATTATTATTATTATTATTATTATTATTGGACACCGTGATAGCCCAGTGGTCAAGTTCTACCATCTGGGCCCTGTCGCCAGTTCGATTCCCGTCGGTGCCACCAGTATTTTCATTGAACATACCGGTCTATTTCTGGACCAGTATTTTCATTGAACATACCGGCCCGTCTGGAAGTGTTGGAACTGCCCTTGCGGGGGTGTCATTAGAGCTTATCGTCAATTCTTCGTACTCCCCTCACGGGTGAGACGATGGAGGCGCATGTGCAGAAATGCATCAGCCATTGACAGAGAAGCACTATTATTATTATTATTATTATTATTATTATTATTATTATTATTATTATTATTATCCCCGAAAGGTGTTGGAGTAGGGGGTGGGGGGTTTGGGGGTAGGGGGAAAATGAAAATTATGTACCCCCCCCCCCACCCACCACCCCCCCCCCACATTTTCGCACCCCTGTCGAAATAAATCATGGTTTGTGGGAACCAGGAGGAGTTGGGAGCTCATATTGGCAGGGTAGCTAGCCTCAGACTCGATGTTGATGCTGATGTAGTTTTTTTGGAATTCATGCAAATATTTACGTTAGGGAGTGTCCTGAATGCCAAAATTCCTTGTTTTTTTGGCCTATTTTCCGCACCCCCCATCGGAATAAATCATGGTTTGTGGGAACCAGGAGGAGTTGGGAGCTCATGTTGGCAGGGTGGCCCCAGACTCGATCATGGTGCTGATATAGTTTTTTAGGAATTCACGCAAATATTTGCGTTAGGGGAGTGTCCTGAATGCCAAATTTCCTTATTTTTAGCAGCACTTGCCGGTGCCTCCGGCAATGCAACGTACCCTGTCGACGGGGCAGGGGGGTCCGGGGGGCCCTCCCCCCGGGAACCCCAGCTCTGTGATTGTACGTACCCGTTCTGGTCGCGGATGGCACCCGCACCTGAAAATTCAGGTTTTGTTTGCCACCAGGCTCAGTGGGTCACTGGACAGGTTGGTTAACTAAACTACTGTCGGTATGAGTGGGTATGAAGGCGACAGGCCCCACACATTTCCACAAGCCTTGAAATCACTCAACTGCCACAGTAGCGACTGCCTGGACGCGGGGCTCCTGACTCACCCTCTCTCCCAGAACCCCTCGTGCTCACTTTGCGGATGCCATGGGGATGCTCTGGCGGAGGGTCGGGACGTGTTGGGTGCATGTGACCGGGCCTGTCACTTAGTGTTCTCGGTAGATGACTCTTTTGTAGCTTCTATCGGACGCAGGGTGGCTTGCCACGACACCTCAATGATGTATAGTACGTCACGTCTCTGGCCTGGTTACGGGGGCGGGTAACTGAGGCGGGTTCCTGAAGGCTGGTTACGGAAGCTATGTTATTGTTGTTGGGTTCCTGGCTGCTATGTTATTGTTGTTGGGTTCCTGGCTGCTATGTTATTGTTGTTGGGTTCCTGGCTGCTATGTTATTGTTGTTGGGTTCCTGGCTGCTATGTTATTGTTGTTGGGTTCCTGGCTGCTATGTTATTGTTGTTGGGTTCCTGGCGGCGTACATGTTTATGCTTTTTTAAGGGTTGAGCTTTAAATAACCCCACTCGGGTCTTCTTTTATCGAGCTCACCACTCGGTGGATGGAGGCCTGGGGTAGACTTATACGATGTTTTTGATGCTAGGTTCCGTCTCCAGGGATTCGACTGGCATCGCTGCTTTGCCTCACCGCACTGCCTCACCCACACATCCACGCTGGCACACTGTTTCTCCGCTTGCTCTTGTACCTATGTCGCACACAGCTATGAACTCACGCCGATGAGTGGTTGTGACGAGGTGCACCCAGCTGGATTGCGGGCGAGCCACGGCGGCCTCGCTCTCGCTCGCTCTCTCTCTCTCTCTCTCTCTCTCTCTCTCTCTTTTTTTTCTTCTTCTTCTTTTTTTTTTTTTTTTTTTTTTTTTTTTTTTTTTTTTTTTTTTTTTTTTTTTTTGTTGCTTTGCTTTGCTTTGCTTTGGGCGAGGCCTAGCTTTCACATGGGCGGGCTGAGCCTATGAGGGGCGCACGATAAGCGTTCCATTGATTTATGAGACGGGTCCCAATTACTGAGAGTAACTCATGTGAGTTGCTCATCATACTCATGGCTCTTGGCTCGGGGTGGCCTCTGGAATCACAAGGGGTGGGCACTGGGGGAGGGGGTTGTGTTCAGAGGGTCACCGCGAAGGATGGTCAACCAAACTACTGTCGGTCGGAGTTTGTACGAAGGCGAGAGGCCCTACACCTTACCACAAGCCTTGAAACGACTAAATGACCAAAGTAACGACGGACCGGAGCGGGGCTCCTGGCTCACCCTCTCTCTCAGCACTCTTCGTGCTCATCCTGCGGATGCCATGGGGTTGCTCTGGCGGAGGGTTATGGGGTGGTGGGTACACGTGCACGGGCCTGTCACTCTGTGCTCTCGGTAGATGACTCACTTGCAGCGTTTATCGGACGCAGGGTGGTTTGCCACGACACCTACCTCGATGATGCACAGCGGGTCCTGCCTCGTGCCTGGTTACGGATGCAGGTGAGTGTTTGTGTGTATTCCTATACATACGTACACGTATGCTTTTTAAGGGTTGAGCTTTAAATAACCCCACCTGGGTCCTCATTTATCGAGTTTACAACTCGATCAATGCGGCACCGGGGTCCCATACCACTTATGTCAGGTTCTTATGCGAAGAGCGCGGCCGCTAGTGCTGGCCCTATGGGTCAAGGCGGTAATCCTTCAGGTTTAGACGTTCCCCGTGGGAGTGCGCCTGCGGGTGGCGATGGCTACTCGGCCGGGGTGGGGTGGTCGAGTGCTCGCGTACCTGACGGGCAACCTGAATCACGTAGAGCCAGCAATCCTGCTGCATCTCGATCACCCTCCCCAACCTCGGAAGAGAAGTCACGTCCGGAAAGGTCTGGTCACGGCGTGTGGCAAGCGGTACCGCCACCGAGGAGGTGGCGGAGGAAGGTACGAAATGAGCTGGATAAGAGATGTTGCATAGTATGGGGGCTATCGCATGTCTCTCAGACAGTGGTCATGGCGCGAGAGCTCCGAATTCTCGGTCTCGGGGAAGTCGAGGTGGAATTCGCGGGCAGAGGTAGTGGGCGACATTTGCGGATTAAATGTGCGTCTTGTGAGGAGGCGGAGAAGATGGTGCGGCTGCTGCGGGAGCGTAAGTTCTTCACGGGAAAGGTTCACGTTGCGACGGGTAGGACTTTCCGGGAAAGAGAGAAGCAGCGGGCTGCACGGGGGGGTGCCCAGTATGTAGAGATGCAGAGGGAGCTTCGCAAGCAGGGATTTGGCTACTGGGTGCTCGACGTGGAAGTCGACGAGCCCCAGGGCGAAGCCTCAAGCGGTGAATCTCCCTTGGCGGAGTGGGGCGGGATGCGGGAGCTGGAGGAGCTGGGGCGGAGGGTGCAGGATGGGCCGTGGAGGGTGGCGGAGGGCTCCAGGCGGGCTCAACCGAAGCGCAGGCATCGGCATCAGCTTCGTTCTTCCCAATTTGTGAAAGGCTTCCCACTGAGGGTGGCCTCACATAATTGGCAAGGCAAAGTGGGTGCGGATAGCCCAGGCTTTGGGGAATGGCCGGAGCACTACAAGGAGCGAGGCTGGGTGATCGTCGGAGTCCAGGAGCACAACCTATCGTCGCAGAAGGTGGAGAAGCTCGAAGTCGACGGCTTCGCAGTCCTCGGCAAAGCGGCTGCAACTGGTGCGGGCTCGCGTCTCTTGGGGGGAGTCTTGACGTTGGTGGCCAACTATCTGGCACCGTGCGCTACCATTGTACAGGCGCCTGTTCCACACCCACAGCAATTGTGGGTGAGGCTGTCGTCTGGGAGCGCGACGGCGTCGGATGTGTTCGTCGGCAACGGCTACTTCCCCCAAGAAAATCAACGAGAGGAATCTATTGCAGCCTATGAGGCGTGGCAGGCGGCCGTCTCCTACTTCGCCACCAAAGGTCATGTGGTTACGGTTGGTGATGCTAATGCTAAGCTGGGGCCCGCCAGAATAGCGCGGGAGGAGGGAGTGGTGGGCCTCTTTGGCGAGATAGATGGGAGGGGTAGAGGGGTTAGGAGTGAGAATGGTGAGTCGCTGGCTGCGATGCTTGTTGCCACGGGGTTGCGCAATCTCAGTGGGTTTTCGCAACCACGGGGGGACAAATATTGGTGGTCTAGGCAGGAAAATGTAGGTGGACGAAGGCATCTACTGGATTACATCTGCGTCTCTTCCGAGCTGGCGGAGGAGGCAAGCTTCGGCGTCGACGAGGTAGACCTTGATACCGACCACAAAGCTGTGTGGGCGGAACTGGTCTGGGGGGGACAGCCACCCCCCAAAAAGCAGGTAAAGAGGTACAAAGCATTCAAGGCAGAGCGCTTGATAGGCAGGGTAGTTGAGGGTAAGGAGAGTGAGCTGTCTAAGCTTAGGTTGAAGTACGACGAGACCTTTGCAGCTGGTATATCGGGGCTGTTGCCAGATGGCCTCCCAGATCTATCAGCAGTGGAGGACCCGGATGAGCTTCAGCAGGAGGTAGATAGGGTCGCTAGCTTAGTGGTCCGAGCT
The DNA here is from genome assembly GCA_019918135.1 of Paulinella micropora. NCBI lineage: Eukaryota > Cercozoa > Imbricatea > Euglyphida > Paulinellidae > Paulinella > Paulinella micropora. The sequence continues at coordinate 22,581 of WBZZ01000192.1, forward strand.
TTCACGGGCGCAGCCGTGAAGGTCTTGGGAGTTCGGGTGATTAGGCCAGGGTTTACTAATGCATGGTTTGATGAGAGTCTTAGGGAAGCGATTGCGCGACGGAGAGAGGCATACGGCCTCTGGCGAAGGAATGAGGCCAACCGAGAGGCCTGGCAAAGATATAAAGAAGCGAGGAAGGCGGTCAGAAGGTTATGCAAGGAGAAGAAGGAGCAAGCGTGGAAGCGGGTCCAGAATGACACCGCTGCCAACTTCAGGAGCGCTACCATGGCCACGTACTGGAAGCTGTCAAAGCGTTTGGGCGGGGTTCGGCGGTCGAACGCTTCTGCTCCTGTTCGGAAGCCCGATGGCACTCTGGCATGCACACTCCGGGAAAAACTACAAGAATGGGAAGAATACCGCCGACGTATGGTGGTCCCCAAAGAAAACCAGTTTTTGGAGGATGCATGTGTAGAGGAAGTCGGTTCTGATGAGGAAGCAGCGCGGATTGAGCCCGAGCGCAAGGCCCGCGAAACCTTCCAGTATAACGACAACCTGCGCGACCAATTCGAGGCCATGGCGCAAGCCGAGGAGATCCGGACTGAAACGGGCCCGCTGGACTATGATTACACCGAGAAGGAAGTGGAGCTCTGCCAGGAAAATCTCCAGAATCACAAAGCGTGCTCACCGGATAAGATCAAGAACGAGATGCTCAAGTACGGAGGCACGCGGATTGTGAGCTTTCTGGTGCGCTTCTTCAACTGGTTGAAATCGTGCGAATACACCCCCAGCGACTGGGGCAAAGCGATTATCGTCAACATCCCAAAAGGAGGCGACCCAACCGATCCGGAAAATTGGAGAAACATCGCGATTCTGAGCTGTCTGGGTAAGATGTATCTGTCCCTTATGGCGGCGAGGCTTACGGCTTTCATCGATCAGCCGGGCAGGCTTCGCCCAGAGCAGGGTGGGTTCCGGCCAAAACGTAGTACGGGGGACCAGATTTTTGTCCTTAAGGAGCGTCTGCGCCTTAGACAACAAGCTGGCCTCCGTTCTTTCGTTTTGTTCGTGGATCTGAGAAAGGCATTCCCTACGGTTTGGCGGGCCGGGTTGTTTCAGAGGCTAACCCAGATGGGGGTACAGGGCAAGTTCTATCGCATTCTGCGGCGTTTTTACCGAAGAACGTCATCGCGAGTGCTAGTCGATGGCGAACTCACTGGTGAAGTGCTGGAAGAGATGGGAGTTCAGCAAGGGTCGCCGTTGTCACCGTCGCTGTTCAACGTCTTCATGGATGAGCTAACGGTCCGAATCGCGAAAGAGTTGGAGATCGAGGACCTCAACCGCATCGAAGACATACGGACCCTGCTTTACGCCGACGACGTTGCGGTAATTGCGCATAGCGTCACGGAGCTTCAACAGATTGTAAATGTCGTGGCGACATTCGTGGAGGACTATCGGCTTGAAATCAACCTGAAACCGGGCAAGACGGAAGTCATGCCGATATACGGGCACGCCAAGTCAAAAAAGTCGCCCCCATGCGTGAGGTTCCGGGGCAAGGTTCTCAACGTCACCGACCACTGCAAATACCTGGGAGTTCTGCTCACGGACACCCTCTCCGATAAACCGCAAGCGAAGCGGGCGGCGGAAATCACTGTAGCGGGAACGGCTGCCTGCTACCCCCTCTGGATTGCCCATGAAGTTCCAGCGCGTCTTCGGCTGATGAATTGGCAGCAAATGGTTGGCGCAAAGTTGCTTTACGCATCGGCTTTTTGGGATCTGCCGGGCGCCAACAAGCTGAGTAAGCTGGAGGGCGCGTTGGTAGCGCCCCTGCGGGTCATCTTGGGTGTTGGTACGCGCACAAGCGGCTGCATCACCAGGGGTTTAGGCCGCACGCCGAGTTTTAGCATCCTTGCCAAGGCGGCCCGGCTTCGGTTCCTAGGGCGCATCGAGTTACTGGGCAACACAGCGCTAACACGCAGGCTTTACAACACGGGTCGGTGCAAATGGAAGGAAGATACGGAAAATTTGATCTTAGCAGATCACAGGCTGCGGGAGGGCTTGGATGCGCTCAAGCGGGTCGTGAACGAAGATGGCACGGTAGATGATAAGGACTGGCGGGCCGCTCTGGCGAACTGGAACGAGGTGGTAAAGCAATGGTCTGTCCGGCAGGAAGTAGCTGGCTGGGAGCGGCAGGCTAAGCCCTCTGATGGGCTTAGGGTGCTGCTTAGCCAGATGTCTTCCCGCTCTGCTTTCCCACGTTGGCGGGCGCTGGAGGGGGGAAGTCACAACCTTATCAGAAGGCGATTGTTGAGCTGCAACAATCGCCTTCGCCTCTACCGATCCAAATTTGGCTCATGCTCGCCGGACTGCTCAAGCTGTTTCGCCATGTGTGGCACTGAGGTTAACGAGTCGTTACGTCACTTCCTGCTGCATTGCCCAACGTTTGCGAGCTCTCGTGAGGCACTGTTTAAGTTTATCGATGAGGCGCAAGCCCGGCAGCCCCTCATGCTGAATCGAGGAGGGCTTTATCACAGGGAACTGCGGGAGGCAGAGGAGGAGATGAGGCTCTTCAAAGAGGAATGGCTGAAGGGGGAGGATGAAAAGATGGCGGCGATGCTCGGCGTTTTGTTTATCCCTGTCCCAGAAGAGGTGGAGGAGGAGTTAGGAAGGTTTGTTGCCACCATCTGGAAGGAGTGGGAGGAGTTGGAGGCGCAGACCAGGGAGGCAGAGGGGGCGGAGGAGGAGGAGGAGGTGATCGACCTCACGGTCGTTCAGGAGGTGGGTAGAAGGAGGGGAAGGCCTAGTCAGGTAGAATGTCTGGCTAGATCTGTTGTAGGTGGAGGTCAGCGCAGCGTCGCGGACTTCTTCTCGGCAGATAACTCCTCTCACTCCTTGCACCCACTTGCACATGCACAGCACGCTCATTTGCACATTGCACTGCCAGTCGAGTCTTTGGAGCGGAGCCGCGTCACCGAACGGTCCCGTGCTACCAATGGAGGCACATGTCCGACAGGATCAAAGGCCAATTGACTGATAAGTCTATTATTATTATTATTATTATTATTATTATCATTATTATCATCATTATTATTATTACTATTACTATTATTATTATTATTATTATCATTATTATTATGGACACCGTGATAGCCCAGTGGTCAAGTTCTACCATCTGGGCCCTGTCGCCAGTTCGATTCCCGTCGGTGCCACCAGTATTTTCATTGAACATACCGGTCTATTTCTGGACCAGTATTTTCATTGAACATACCGGCCCGTCTGGAAGTGTTGGAACTGCCCTTGCGGGGGTGTCATTAGAGCTTATCGTCAATTCTTCGTACTCCCCTCACGGGTGAGACGATGGAGGCGCATGTGCAGAAATGCATCAGCCATTGACAGAGAAGCACTATTATTATTATTATTATATTTTGTTTTTTCCATGGGCTGATTGGTATAAAGCTCTTAGAGTAATGTTCTATGCCGTCACTTCCTTTATTCCACCGATTGGTGTGGAGACTTTTTTTATGGAGGACTGGATGCACATGGCCTTTTGGCTCAGCAATTGGCAGGAGATACACTATATTTTGTTTTATTTATTTATTTATCTGTTTATGTATGGGTGCTTAACAACTTTGTTTCCTCGTGAAGTATACAAATTTAAATGCTCTTTGTTGACACTATCTAGGTTTGTGGAAAGCAACATCAAGAACGCAGTGAATTTCCACCTCTACGACTCGCTTCCCGAGTACGCACTGAATGTGCAAACTGGCGAGCGTGTGCGCATCTACGTGATGGCGTTGGGCTCCGAGCTTGATCTTCACAGCGTCTCTATGCACGACATGGTCGCTCAGGTCGACATTGCCTCACTACTGTCTTTTTGCCCTGCCGCTGCCCCACTACTGCCTTTGCCCACTATTGCCTTCATGTCCCATCCGCTGCACCACTGCTGCCTTCATGTCCCTGCCGCTGCCCCACTGCTGCCTTCATACCATCCGCTGCCTCACTACTGCCTTTATGTCTTATCCGCTGCCCCACTACTGCCTTCATGTCCCATCCGCTGCCTCACTACTGCCTTTATGTCCATCCGCTGGGCCTTGGAAGAGAGAAAAAAAAAACAGAAACAAGAACGAGCGCGCGCGAGAGAGCGGGAGGGAAATATTTTTTCTTTCTTGGCCAGAAGAGAAAAAGTCACCATGTGGTTGCCGCTGCTGTCGTTGGTCGCCGGCGCCGACACCCTCGGCGGCGTGCCTAGCACGGTTTCGTGGCAACTAGCACTGGACCTGACGGCCGCGTATCCCGGCTGGTCCGGTGACTTTGCGCCCGTGCCGTCGCTGTCCAACAACCACTGCCGCCAGTGGAACGGCACCGGCCGAATTACGGCGTTGTGGTGGTGCTCGCCCAACCCGCGCGCCCTGTACGGGGACAATTGCCCCGTGCCCAAGACCACGCTCGAGGCCTACATGCTGCTGTGCTCGCCGCTCGACCTGCGGCAGGTCCAAGCCGCCGCGGACAGCATCATAGGCCTGCGGCTCGCGCCCCTCCGGCGGGCGCACAGCGGCGTGGCTGTGGTCCGAGGAAGACACCGCTGCCCTGCTACTTCCTTTATATCCCATTCTCTGCCCCACTACTGCCTTTTTCTCTGTTCTCTAGGTCCACAAAACGGTAGAGTCGACGCTTATCCTCATGCCTGCCAGCTTTCGCACGCTGGACGTTGTACCCGACACACCGGTATGTACGTATGTACGTATGTACGCATGTACGTATGTAATGTATGTATGTATGTATGTATGTATGTATATACGTACGTACGTACGTACGTACGTATGTATGTATGTATGTATGTATGTATGTACGTACGTACGTATGTACGTATGTACGTATGTACGTACGTATGTATGTATGTATGTATGTATGTATGTATGTATGTATGTATGTATGTATATGTATGTA
>WBZZ01000192.1:37500-45000 GCA_019918135.1 Paulinella micropora
TCTACCTACCTACCTACCCTCTAAATGCAGGTGGTGGGTACGTTGTTGCCGCTGTGCGAAGACGCAGAGCTCGCTGGTTTTCTCCGCGCCTCCAAACACGACCTCGAATCAGTCAAACGAAGACAGGCAAACACACATATTTAACTCATACGTACTTGCTTGCTTACTAAATTTCTTACTTACATATTTCCTTGCTCGCGCCTCCAAACACGACCTCGAATCAGTCAAGCGAAGACAGGCAAACATATTTGCTTACATCCTTACTTGCTCAGTTATTTGCTTGCTTCCTTCCTCACTCGCTTGCTCACTCACTCACTCACTCGCTCGCTCGCTCACTACGTATACCTTCAGGCTGGTTGGGCGGCGGGTTATCACGCAGAGCACGGCACGACCGAGGGCGCAGCAGACGCAGCTATCGGACTGACTAGCGAGCAGGTCGCTTGCGTAGTTCGCCTAATTACATACTCTAGACCATCTCCTCATGCCAAACTAATTTGGAGATTTCTCGGAAATTTGCCACATTTGTGATGATGTCCCAGAAGAATTTCCGCATTTGCCGCATTCGCGGTGATTTGTCGGGAATTTACTGCATTCGCGGTGATTTGCCAGAAATTTATCATAACTTCATACACCTGGCATGCTGACCAACATACTTTCCTTGCACAGATCGCTGCAGGAGTGTCGCTGCAGCAAGCAGTGCTGAACAGCCCTGCCAGTGAACGACTGCGCCAGCTTGTAGCCTGGTATGGGCTGTCAGAAAGCGTTGCGCAGCTGCGTGTGGTGGACATCCTGGGAGCTACCATCGGACTGGTCTATCTATCTATCTATCTATCTATCTATCTATCTATCTATCTATCTATCTAGCTAGCTAGGTACCTACCTACCTGCCTACCTATCTACCTAGCTGCCTACCTACCACTACCTACCTACCTACCTACCTACCTACCTACCTACCTACCTACCTACCTACTCAGCCCAACATATCTACATCACTAGGTTAACCCTTCTCCGCTGTACTACACGGCATATCTATATCGCTAGTTTAGCCTTCTGCGCTGTACTACACGACATATCTGCATCACTAGGTTAACCCTTCTCCGCTCTACTACACGGGACACGGCGAAGGCTTCCTAGCCGCCTTCAGCGACTGCCAGGGCGGCGCCAAGGCAATTCCCTACACAGACGATGCAGGGCGCCAGTACGTGGAGTACTCCTTCCCTGTGCTAGCAGAGGGAAAAGCGGTACACTGTCGCGTTTTCTGTCCGTCCCGTCTGCTACCTCACTATTGCCTTGCTGTCGCGTCCACTGCCTCACTATCGCCTTGCGCCAGGGCGTGGAATGCAACTTGTCCGTGTTGGGAGAGGGCAAAGCGGTGACCATTGCCTTCTTGTACCGTCTACTGCCTCACTACTGCCTTTATGTCCCGTCTGCTGCCTCACTACCGCCCTTTCGTCTTGTCTGGACCTGCTGTTTTTGTCTCTTCATAATTTGCGATCGTTTTGTTGCAAGTGTAAGCTTATTGCAGTCGTTTGTTGAAGTGTGTGCACCTTGCGGTCATTTGTACGCCAGAATTCGTATGCGTATGATGGCAGGTGGGCGTGATTCAGTGGAGCCTGCGCGCGCAAGAGACATCGCACGCTGCAGTGTGCGAAAACGGGCAAGAGACGCGGCTATTCTCGCTAGCTCAGCAGGCCTTCGAGCTGCCGGATCTGGACTACTCCACCCGCAGACTGCTGGCAGACCTCGTGCGTGCCACTGCAGGTATGTCTGCATATGTGTCTGTGCGTATGTGTGTGCGTGTGTATATTTATGTTATCTGCTTACTCACATACCCACTCCCTATGTCTGTCTCACTCTCTCTCACTCTCTCTCTCCGCTCCCTCCTTTCCCCTCTCTCTGCAGGGGCCGATATCTCTCCAGACCAGACCTTCGCTGCTCTCACATCTCCACAAGCCCTGAGCCTGCCCAGCCAGCTGGCTAACCTGAGCTCCAGCGTGCACCAAGCGGCGACCCAGCAGAACCTCGAGGCGCTCAGCCTGCGCGATATGGAAATGCGACAGGCCGTGTGGAACGGCGGTCCTGTCTATCTATCTATCTATCTATCTATCTATCTATCTATCTACCTATCTATCTATCTATCTATCTGTCTATCTATCCATCTATCTATCCTATCTATCCTATCTATCTATCTATCTATCTATCTATCTATCTATCTATCTATCTATCTATCTACTATCTATCTATCTATCTATCTCTCTCTCTCTATATATATATATATATATATATATATTTGTATATATTTATACCTACCTACCTACCTACCTACCTACCTATCGACCTCGCTACCTTGCTAGCTATCTTGCCTACCTTCCTAGGTGGTGGCTCTTTGTTTCGAAGAGAGATTCAAGACAGAACTGCGTCCAGCTACTTGCAGCAGCTGGTGGCGGAGAGCAAGCGTCTGCACTTAAGACAACTCACATTACGTAGCAACCAAGGTTAACTAGATAACTAGCTAGCTAACTAACTAACAAGCTAACTAACTAGCTAACTAACTAGCTAACTAACTGACTAACTAAGTAACTCGCTAACTAAACTAGCTAAATAACTAACCAACTAGCTAGCTAACTAGCTACTAGCTAACTATCTGTCTATCTATCTAGGTATCTATCTATCTATCTATCTATCTATCTATCTATCTATCTATCTAGCTATCTATCTATCTATCTATCTATCTTTCTACCTACCTACCTACCTACCTATATACCTACTACCTACCTATCTACCTTCTTTTTTTTTACGCAATCACTCTTTTAATAGAAACTTGCCGCTCGTAGGATTGAGAGGGAAGATGAAGTGTGAGAAGGAAAGTTATACCCTGCCTACCTATCTATCTATGTACATGTCTGTGTGCCAGGTGTGTTGGTGGCTTCCTCACTCCCCCAACTGAACAGCACTGTCGCAGCAGATGAGCTAGGTTACTACAAGAGCGACGCAGTGTTCCACGCAGCGTATGACTACTGCAACGGGCAGCTAGTTCGCGCTGGCCCGTCGTCCACAGCTGCAAGCGATGATGACTCGAGTGTGGTGCGCGTCGCCTATCCCGTCATGAACCCCGATAGCCGCGTGGCGGGCGTGTTGGACGTGTGGTTCGAGTCTGGCTCTTCTGCCTTTCTAAGCTGCGACCCCACAGCTAGCCTGACGGTGCAATCGCTCTCCGATGCCCTGCAAGGCCTAACGCAAGTCCCAGCCGCTCTGCGCACAGTGATCGAATACGTGTTGCTACCCTATTCCACGCGGGGCACAGAGGGGGCAGAAGCGCTAGTAGACGCGGCCAAGCAGCGGTATGTATGTAAATGTATGTAATGTGACGTATGTATGTATGTATGTATGTATGTATGTATGTGTGGAATGTCATGAGCAGGTCGGCTCTTATCTATCTATCTATCTATCTATCTATCTATCTATCTATCTATCTATCTATCTATCTATCTATCTATCTATCTACCCACCTATTTACCTACCAATCTATCTATATCTATCTATTTAGGGCAAATGATCAAAGAAACCTAGCCGGCTGGATTGCCGAGGACGAGGCTTGGTTGACTGGTTCAGAATTAGCTAAAGCCGCCATGTTGGATATGACGGCTAGTTCCGTGCTGAAGGCCGTTATCAAGCAGGTGGGGAAGGCAGGTTGGACTGTCTCGGCTGCAGCTGCCGCGGCGGGCTCTGCGGACGAGAAGCAGAAGCTGCAAGATAAACTGGTCGCTCAGGGCGTGCTCCTGCAGCCCGGTCCACACACCACGTCCTTCCTGTCTCGAGCAGAGCTACTGGACTCCCGCGGGGTGTTACTAGCCAGCTCGGACCTGCTGTCGCCAAAGTTCTTCCAAGGGCTTTCCCCAGCCTTCAGCCAGGTAGAGATAGATAGCCCCCCCTGTGCTGCCTTGTTGTCCTCTTTACTGCCTTTTGTCATCTATACTGCCTTTTTTGTCCTCTGTACTGCCTTTTTATCTTGTACTGCCAGGCGTTCAACAATTGCCACGTCGGGCGTATGGCAAATGCAACCAAAGATGATGTGATAATATTATGGTGTGATACGATGTGATATGATATGATATAATCGAAATATGATATGGTATGATGGAATATGAAATGATCAAAATATGATATGTAGGCTTTCAACAACTGCCAAGGCGGCGCGTACGCTGCGAAGGCTGCCTGGAACAGCGCAGGTTTGCAAGCGGGTATCTATCTATCTATCTATCTATCTATCTATCTATCTATCTATCTATCTATCTATCTATCTATCTATCTATCTATCTATCTACCTACCTACCTACCTACCTACCTATCTACCTACCAACCTACCTAGTACCTATCTATCTATCTATCTATCTATCTATCTATCTATCTATCTATCTATCTATCTATTTTTATGCAGGCTGGGTAGTGTCGTTGCCGCTAGTGGACGAGCAATCTCGTCAAGTAGGCGTCCTGAACTGGTATATTATCTTTCCTTCCTTCTTTCTTTCTTTCTTTCTTTCTTTCTTTCTTTCTTTTCTCTTTCTTTCTCTCTTTTTTTCTTTTTCTTTTCTTTTCTTTCTTTTCCTTCTTTCTTTTCTTTCTTTCTTTCTTCCTTATTTCTTTCTCGCTTTTTTTCTTTCTTGCTTGCTTTCATTCTTTCATTCTTTCTTGCTTGCTTTCTTGCTTTCTTTATTGCTTGCTTGCTTTCTTTCTTTCTTTCTTTCTTTCTTTCTCTCAGTCAGTCAGAATCTCTCTCTCTCCCTCCCTCCCCCTTCCCCCCCCCCCCCCCCCCCCTCTCTTTCTCTCTCTCTCTGTCCACTCCGCCAGTGGACTAACAAGCTTGTCAAGTAGGCGTCCTGAACTGGTATATTAATATTATCTTTCTTTCTTTCTTTCTTTCTTTCTTTTCTTTCTTTCTTTTTTTTTTCTTTTTTTTTTTTTGTTTTTTTTGTTTTGCTTTTTTGTTTTTTTATTTCTTTCTTCTGTTAGCAAAAGTTGCGGCCGTTATTCCCCCACAATTTCAGCGATAATTAATCAACGCAGAGATTCGTCGCCATGTATGCATATATCTATATCTATCTATCTATCTATCTATCTATCTATCTACCTATCTACCTACCTACCTACCTACCTACCTATGTATCTATCTATCTATCTATCGATCGATCTATCTATCTATCTATCTTATATATACTTAGAAATATAGTATATCTTGCTGATGATAGGTATGTGTCCGATCTGGACAAGTACCAGGAGGCTGTGGTGATGGACGTGAGTGCAGACAGCTTCGTCAAACCAACCTTGATGGCTATCACTTGCTTTCTCTTCGTTCTGGTCGTTGGCATGTCAGTCGTGTTGTTCAGGTATCTAGCTATCAATCTGTCTGCCAATCTGTCTGTCTGTCTATCTATCTATCTGTACGCTGAGCTAATAGACCAAACATATCTATATATCTATCTATCTCTTCAGATTCCGAGAGCACCCTGTAGTATCCTCAAGATCAGTGACGTTTCATGTGCCAACATAAACATACATCAAAATATCCATAAATAAAACAAATATATTCATCGATATATCTATGCAGGTTTCGAGAGCCCTATCCTCAAGACCTCCTCAATGACGTTTCAATTTGCAATATTAGTATTAGTAAGCGTATAAAGAAATAAAATTAAAATGTTTATAAATATATCTACGCAGGTTTCGAGAGCACCCTATTCTGAAGATCCCTTCGGTGGCGTTTCGTTTTTCAATATAAATCTGTAAATTAATATTCTATTATATTTCTACATATCTATGCAGGTTTCGAGAGCACCCTATCCTGAAGATCTCTTCGGTGACGTTTCGCTTCCTCATGCTGTTCGGCATACTACTCATCACCAGCTCCATCATTCCCGTCATGCTTCCCCCCTCGGTTGCGTCCTGCTCGGCCTACTTGTGGCTGCTGCAACTCGGCTTCGCTGTCACCGTGGGCAACATGCTGTTGGTGATCTTTCGCATCTACCAGATCATGAAGCGTGCTTCTGCTCGACGTTTTCGCAAGTTCCGCATGACCAACACGGAGCTGTTCAACGCAAGCGCTAGCATCATCGCGCTCAACTGCATCTACCTCGGTAAGGAAAACAACCGCACCCCTCCCCCCCGCATTAAAATGTTTTTTTTTTTTTTTTTTTTTTTTTTTTCATGTTTTTTTTTTTTTTCATGTGCAGCTGTGTGGCAGACGGTGGACCCCCCTCAAGCCACAATGCAAGTGTATGTGAACATCCGTAACTCAGTCTGCAAACTCACCCCCACCTTCCCCGCGGTCGCCTACTTCATGCTCTTGTGCGATGGACTCATGCTCCTTGCCGCCGTCGTCGTCGCCGTGAGACTGCAGAAAGTGCTGCTGGCCAAGTACAAGGTAGAGAAATAGATAGATAGGTAGGTAGGTAGGTAGGTAGGTAGGTAGGTTGATAGATACATGCATACATGACAATTTTTTTAAAAATTGTCATGTATGCATGTATCTATCAATGTTCAGGACGCATCTGACGTGGTGGAAGTGGCGCACGCGTCTCTCAACACCTTCCTGATCTGCGTCGTCTTCCTGCCCTCCATCGCCTTGATACAAGGCAACCCAAGTCTTCGCCTGATTGCAATCGGCCTCTTTTCCGCCTTGTTGGCCTTTGCGCTGGTATAATACTCTCTCTCTCTCTCTCTCTCTATATATATATATACATATATATATATAGCTATCTATCTATCTGTCTATCTATCTATCTATCTATCTATCTATCTCTCTTTCTCTCTCTCTCTCTCTCGCTCTCTTTTTCTCTCTTTCTCTCTTTCTCTCTTTCTCTCTTTCTCTTTTTCTCTCTCTCTTTCTCCTTCTTTCTCTCTCCTATCCATGGCCCCCCTGCCCCCCTCCTGCCTGTGTGTGTGTGTGTGTGTCTCTCTCTCTCTCTCTCTCACACACACACAGAAGTGAAGTCCATTTATATTGTCCTTTGCAACCTCCTTAGACCAGCTATGTTTTATGCCCCCCTCCTTTGCTCCTTCTGTTTCCCTCTCTTTCTCTTCCCTCAGGCCATCAGCATTTTCGGCCGCCGCTTTTTTCTGCTGGCTCGCTACCCCACGCCCGAAGCCTACCGCGCAGCAGGGCTGGAACAGCAGTCCAGCCACCCCTCAGGCCATTCCTCAACCGAATCGAGCCTCTACAGCAGAATGACAGACAAAGAGCTTCTCGAGCTGATCAAGAACGCGAGTCCGGAAGAGCTGATGGCGCGTCTGCGCAACCTGAGCCACGTGGACAGCGGGGTGACCGAGAAGGCACATTCTGAACGGGGGCCTAAAAGTACACACTGGGACAGACAGACACACACATATATACACACACACGCGCGCGCGTGCAAGGACACCACCACCATCTATCATCATCATCATGATCATTATCATCATCATCACCATCATCATCATCATCATTCATGTGTGTGCATGTCCGCA
>WBZZ01000192.1:62500-67500 GCA_019918135.1 Paulinella micropora
AGATTTACTATATCTGAGGCGTACTAATGCAGCTAATGGCATATCCTCAACGGACATAAGCCTCCAATACCCTTGTTCGAGGTCCTCCACCCCCCCGTGTCAGTCTCTCGCCTGATGATCGGGGCCACCGATGGAGCTCCTGAGGGCAAGACTGCACTAAGCCGAGGTTATTCCGCAGTCCCAGCAACCTCTTGCAAGACGTCACCGAATGTGCAAGTGCATACACCAAGCGCGGTTGCTAGAGCTGCCTCGAAACCCCACCCAATAATAATAATAATAATAATAATAATAATAATAATAATAATAATAATAATAATAATAATAATAATAGTGCTTCTCTGTCAAGGGCTGATGCAAATCTGCACATGCGCCTCCATCGTCTCACCCGTGAGGGGAGTACGAAGAATTGACGATAGGCTCTAATGACACCCCCGCACGGGCAGTTCCAACACTTCCAGACGGACCGGTATGTTCAATGAAAATACTCGGACCGGTATGTTCAATGAAAATACTGGTGGCACCGACGGGAATCGAACTGGCGACAGGGCCCAGATGGTAGAACTTGACCACTGGGCTATCACGGTGTCCATAATAATAATGATAATAATAATAATAATAATAATAATAATAATAGTGCTTCTCTGTCAATGGCTGATGCATTTCTGCACATGCGCCTCCATCGTCTCACCCGTGAGGGGAGTACGAAGAATTGACGATAAGCTCTAATGACACCCCCGCAAGGGCAGTTCCAACACTTCCAGACGGGCCGGTATGTTCAATGAAAATACTGGTCCAGACGGATCGGTATGTTCAATGAAAATACTGATGGCACCGGCGGGAATCGAACTGGCGACAGGGCCCAGATGGTAGAACTTGACCACTGGGCTATCACGGTGTCCAATAATAATAATAATAATAATAATAATAATAATAATAATAATAATAATAATAATAATATAGTGCTTCTCTGTCAATGGCTGATGCATTTCTGCACATGTGCCTCCATCGTCTCACCCGTGAGGGGAGTACGAGGAATTGACGATAAGCTCTAATGACACCCCCGCAAGGGCAGTTCCAACACTTCCAGACGGGCCGGTATGTTCAATGAAAATACTGGTCCAGACGGATCGGTATGTTCAATGAAAATACTGGTGGCACCGACGGGAATCGAACTGGCGACAGGGCCCAGATGGTAGAACTTGACCACTGGGCTATCACGGTGTCCATAATAATAATAATAATATAATAATAATAATAATAATAATAATAATAATAATAATAATAATAATAAAAAATAATAATAATAATAATAATGATAATAATGATAATAGTGATAATAGTAATAATAATAATAATAATAATAATAATAATAATAATAATAATAATAATAATAATAATAATAATAATAATAATAATAACAGTGCTTCTCTGTCAAGGGCGGATGCAAATCTGCACATATGCCTCCATCGTCTCACCCGTAAGGGGAGCACGAAGATTTGACAAATAACTCTACTGACATCGGCAGCTCCAAGCCTTCCAGACAGACCAATACTTTCAAAGAAAGCATACTTTGAAATACTGGCACCAACGGGAATCGAACTGGCGACAGGTCCAAGATGGTATTGAACTTGACCACTGGGCTATCGCGGTGCCACTAATAATAATTACAATAATGATAATGATAATGATAATAATAATAATAATAATAATAATAATAATAATAATAATAGTAGTAGTAGTAGTAGTAGTAGTAGTAGTAGTAGTAGTAGTAGTAGTAGCAGTAGTAGTAATAATAATAATAATAATAATAATAATATAATAATAATAATAATAATAATAGTGTATCTCCTGCCAATTGCTGAGCCAAAAGGCCATGTGCATCCAGTCCTCCATTCCATAAGGAAAGTCTCCACACCAATCGGTGGAATAAAGGAAGTGACGGCATAGAACATTACTCTAGGAGCTTTATACCAATCAGCCCATGGAAAGGACCGATGGCCTATGTACTCCCTAATAATAATAATAATAATAATAATAATAATAATAATAATAATAATAATAATAATAATAACGATAATAATAGTAATAACAATAACAATATTAATAATAATAATAATAATAATAATAATAATAATAATAATAGTAATAGTAGTAGTAGTAGTAGTAGTAGTAGTAGTAGTAGTAGTAGTAACAAAAATAATAATAATAATAATAATAATAATAATAATAATAATAATAACATAACAATAATCATAATAAGAATAATGATAATAATAATAATAATAATAATAATAATAATAATTTTAAATAATGAATAATAAATAATAAATAATAAATAATAAATAATAAATAGTAAATAGTAAATAATAATGAACGAATGTAAAAATTGCAATCAAAGAAAGGAGTATAACAAAACGAACATGCATATTGGATGTTACCAAGGGGAGTGTTTCCGGTAGACGATAACGAAGGCCATAGCCAGTACGGTAAGGGTCATGCCGCCTGCCGAAACAACCCACCAGCTCAGCTCCATTCGACACTCTATCTATCTATCTATCTATCTATCTATCTATCTATCTATCTATCTATCTATCTATCTCTATCTCTCTCTCCCTCTCTCTCTCTATTTCTCTATCTCTATCTATCTATCTATCTATCTATCTATCTATCTATCTATCTATCTATCTACCCCGAAACCTTGTGTGTCGGGTGCGAGAAAGCCATCCCAGACCGGAAAATATTTACACACATGCGTCCATACAGCCGCAGGTCTTACCTAGATAGAGCAGCACCTCCTTGCTGGCGAAGCGCGACATCAGCGTCTCGTAGGTTATTCTGACACGTGGGCAGCGGCAGGCAGCAAGTATATAAGGACAAATCTCAGAGTTCTAATTATCTTCACCAACCTTTACGGAAATTACGGCACAGGTGAGCTTGTCGCGTGCGCATCGTTGCTCGTTATGGTTTCAGTGACGGAGGCATAGATAGATGGATAGATAGATAGATAGATAGATAGATAGATAGATAGATAGATAGATAGATAGATAGATAGATAGATAGACAGATAGACAGATAGATAGACAGATAGACAGATAGACAGATAGACAGATAGATAGATAGATAGATAGATAGATAGATAGATAGATAGATAGATAGATAGATAGATAGATAGATAGATAGATAGATAGATGAGATGTCGCAAAGGAATGTAGTCCTTGCAAAGGAACGCAGTTTCACATCAAACAGTAATTTGTGTACTGTGCATGTGTCCGGGATGGGAATCACGGGTAGACTGTGTTCTGGAAAAAAGAAGAGGAGGAAGGACGTTGAAGAAAAAGGCAATTTAGGAATGGAGAGTGGGGAGGATAAGGAAGAAGAGAAAGAAAAGGAAGCCGTTAGTCCAAGTGTTTTGAGCACCGTAAGCTTGCGCAAGCTACAATGATGACATAGATAGATAGATAGATAGATAGATAGATAGATAGATAGATAGATAGATAGATAGACAGACAGACAGACAGATAAATAGATAGATAGATAGATAGATAGATAGATAGATAGATAGATAGATAGATAGATAGATAGATAGATAGATAGATAGATAGATAGATAGATAGATGGATGGATGGATGGATGGATGGATAGATAGATAGATAGATAGATAGATAGATAGATAGATAGATAGATAGATAGATAGATAGATAGATAGATAGATAGATAGATAGATAGATAGATAGAATGAACCGTTGTTCGTTGTGGTTGCCGCCGATGGTGATGATGGTGCAGCCCAATACGATGAGACATGTCCCCAACACGTCACGCTTGCTCAGTCGCTCACCCTGCAACAGATATACATGTACATATGCATATACATACAGCCATTGAACAGTATGCCAAGCTAGTACAAACATATTGGAGGGAGGGGAGGAAGGGGAGGGGGAGAAGGGAGGGTGTTACCAATAAACAGGGTGCGCACATCGCGTTAAAGACCTGCAACCCGCAGCAACAAGCACACACACCTGCATACTGGCACAAACTCTCTTGCTCTCTCTCCTCTCAGAATCTCCACATTCCTTCCTTAACTGTGCCTATTTGACCATTTTGATCAATGTGTGTATCATATCGAATAATCTACCTATTTTTCTGACTATTTATGCAGCGCTCCCATTCTTGGCTATGGAATTACAATACCCATCTATATTTCTAGCTATCTTTCTATCTTTCCTTCTTTCTATTTCCCTAAATACGTACCTACCATTTACCTATCTATCTATATATGGATTTTATCAAGCTAAGCTGGGCAGCTAGGGAGGGGAGTACGATGCCCAACGACTTGAGCGGCACGAGAATGGACTGCGACGCGAACAAGTACGCGCCCAAGTCCTAGACACGAACGAGAAGAAGTTGATATGATGATGATGATGATGATGATGATGATGATGAAGCAGGAAGCAGGAGAAGCAGGAGAAGCAGGCGGAAAGCAGGAGGAAAGCAGGAGGAGGAGAGAACGGTTGCGGGGTTGACGATGCCAATCAGCACAGCGGCCACGCCCAAAGCGCTCCATCTTTTTGCCCTGAACACCCAACAATAAATACATATACATGTGCAAAGAAAGACACATGCTTACGAATAATATTCACGTATATAGTATATATAACTTAATACTCGGGTCTACAACATACTCAGACTAAATGATACACAGGCGCACAGACACAGACTAGCACGCACATGTGCACACACAGATGTACTCAACGCAGAGACACGCACACGCACAACACGCGTGCAGTCAGATGTAAGCAAGCAGATTGGGACATGACATCTGGTAGATTTTACACCCTTAGTTAGTCGTACAGCTCTGTGCATGTAACAAACATATGTACCAACCCCATCTGCATATTTACCTACTTGCCAACCTGACAACGACCCACCTACTACCTACCTGGCCTACTACTACTACTACTACTACTACTACTACTACTACTACTACTACTACTACTACTGCT
>WBZZ01000192.1:85000-90000 GCA_019918135.1 Paulinella micropora
TACTACTACTACTACTACTACTACTACTACTACTAACTACTACTACTACTACTACTACTACTACTACTACTACTACTACTTTTACTACTCTTATTACTACTACTACTACAACCACTACTACTACTACTACTACTACTACTACTACTACTAGTACTACTACTACTACGCTGCTGATGCTGTTGATGCTGCTGCTGCTACTACTACTACTACTACTACTACTACTACTTGACTACATATGACTTTTTGGGCGAATTCTAAGCATGAAAAGAACAGAGAAGGATGCAATTTTGTGCCCCCCCCCCCCTCCTATCTCTCTCTCTCTCTCTTGTTTGTTTGTTTGTTTGTTTTCTCCCCATCGTTTGCAGATTCCCGAACGCAGGGTGATCTGCACTGTGGCATTGGAAA
The DNA here is from genome assembly GCA_019918135.1 of Paulinella micropora. NCBI lineage: Eukaryota > Cercozoa > Imbricatea > Euglyphida > Paulinellidae > Paulinella > Paulinella micropora. The sequence continues at coordinate 85,406 of WBZZ01000192.1, forward strand.
TCAAAAACCCCTGTCCCTACGTCTTGCCCTGCCCGCCGCGTTCTCTTTGGCTGGATGCGCTGTGCTTCCAACATTTGTCCGTGCGACCTCTCTCAGCTCTCCCTCTGTCTCCTCTTTCAGTCGCCAGCGCAGCAGCCCAGCCGGAAGCGAAGACGGCCTCCGGTGACAAGAAAAGGAAGGAGCCCAGTGACTCCAGCTCCGTGCTGACGCGGTTCTATGACGGCAGCAAGCTGCAGCTTTGTTGGGACCGGCCCTTCCCCCCAAACGAGAAGCGTTACGTCGAAATAGCTTACCACGTCGAAGCGCCCGTGTCTGGTCTCAAGTTTGGTCCAGAGGCGGCCGACGTACCGGCATTTGTTGTGACGGACCACGAGACGCAACGCGCGCGCTACTGGCTGCCGGTGCAAGACTTTCCTTCCAGTCGCTTCCTAGTGACTATGCACCTTACTGCAGCGCGAGGCTTAGTTATCTTAGCCAGCGGAGTGTGTGAGCGCGTGGACGAGTCCGCGCCCGCCTTGCAGACGGCGCACTGGCGCTTGGACCAGCCCTGTCCTGCCTACTTGCTCTGTGTGGCGGTCGGCAAGTTCGTGCGCGTCGAGGCAGCTGCCGCGCCGCTGCCCGTGGCCTATTTCGCATATGCCTGGGATGACGAGGATCCGCAGACCGTGCGACAAGAGCTGACAGACAGTCTCGCCTCCACTCTGCCCATGCTCGACTGGATCCAGAAGAAATTGGCACGAGCTTTTCCTTACCCCAAATACTACCAACTGCTAGTTCCTGATCTGGGCGGTGCGATGGAAAACATCAGCCTGACGACCTGGGACCGCGGTTTTTTATCGGACGCTTTGCTGGCTACGGAGTGGCGCCACCAAACAGACCGCACCAACATGCACGAGCTGGCGCACTCCTACTTTGGCAACGCGGTGGGCTGTCGGCACTTTGAGCATAACTGGCTCAAGGAAAGCTGGGCAGTTTACATGGAAGCGGTGTGGCTGCAAGACAAGCGCGGCGAAGATGAATTTCGCTATGCCATGTACATCAACCGCAACTACTACATACACGAGTGCCAAACACGCTATAAGCGGGCGATTTCCTCCACCTCGTATGAGTGGTCGTGGGACCTCTATGACTGCCACATGTACCAGGGCGGTTCGTGGCGCATACACATGCTGCGCCAGCAGCTGGGGGACGATCTGTTTTGGTTGGCGGTTCGCAAGTACGTGGCGCGCTTCGCCGCCAGCGGGGACCTGGTCGAAACAGAGGACTTTCGCAAGTGCCTGGAACAGGAGGCGGGCGGTGGGCTGAACTTGTCCGGGTTTTTCCGGCAGTGGGTGCACACGGAGGGCTACCCCACCATCAGCGCAACACTGACGGTTGCGGCCGAATTAGGTAACGGCTGCTCGGTGCAGCTCAAACAGGACGAGGCTGGGCCGCTGTTCGCTGTGGATGTGGACGTGTGCGTGGAGGACGCCGAGGGCGCGCGGCAGGTGCAGGTGGCGCGGTTCGACGGGCGTGCAAGCTCCGTAACTGTGTGCTTCCCTGCCATAGTCCCGACACAGGTTGCTCTGGACCCGGAGATGAAGATCCTGTTCGCGGAGTCCTTCGACCCCGGCGAAGCCTTGTTGGGAGTGACGCTGCGGCAGCACCGTTGCGTGACGCGCAGGATCTGGGCCGTCAAGACGCTCATCAACCGAGGCACGCCGCTGGCGCTGAGGGAGGTGGCTGCCGCGATGCAGTCGGAGCCTTTCTGGGGAGTGCGAGTCCAGGCGGCTGATCAACTAGCCGTGGTCCGCACGCGCGCCTCGCTGCAGCTGCTTGCGCGGTTGCTGGATAAGGAACGCCACCCGCTGGCGCTGGGCTCGATGGCTGCCAACTGCGGCGCCGTGCCAGAGCCCTGTCTTCGCCTCGCCTTGTTGTCGTTGCTGGACCGCCAGCCTCCTGTTCCGTACCGCATCCGCTCACAGGCACTCAACTCGCTGGGCGGGCAGGGCCGGCCCGAAGACGCGGCGCGGCTGCTCGCCGCAGCCAAGACTCTCAGCCGGGCCTCCATCGTGCAGGTTATTCAGCTATACCAAATAAAGCAACTCTCAAGCAGAAGTCCTGACGTCGCATGGGCTCCATACGGAAATGTGTATGTATGTGTGTGTGTGTGTATCGTGCAGAGCGGCGCGCTGAGTGGCTTGGGTAGGCTTGCCCAGGCCATGGCTTCATTGGGTCAGCAAGCCGCAGAAGGCGCTTCCTCTGCGCAGGCTGGTTCTTCATCTCCTGCAGCCAGCGAGCCAGCCAGCGAGCTGGTGCAGTTCCTGCTACACGCCACCACGCGAGACCCAGCTTGGCAACACCTGCGAGCAGTCTCTCTCTCTCTCTCTCTCTCTCTCTCTCTCTATCTATCTCTCTATCTATCTCTCTATCTATCTATCTATCTATCTATCTATCTCTCTTTCTCTCTCTCTCTCCTTTTTCCCATTCTCTCGTTCCTTCTCTCTTTCTCTCCTTCTTTCCCTCCCTCTCTCTCGCTCTCTCTCTCTCTCTCTCTCTCTTTGTCTCTCAATTTCTCTATCTATCTATCTATCTATCTATCTATCTATCTATCTATCTATCTATCTCTCTCTCTCTCTCTCTCTCTCTCTCTCTCTCTCTCTCTCTCTCTAGGACGCAGCTGTGGGCGAAGCCCTGTCGCAGCCTTTGAGATACCTATCTATCTATCTATCTATCTATCTATCTATCTGTCTATCTATAGGACGCCGTTCGGGCTGTTGGCGAAGCCGTGTCGCAGCCTGTGCAATACCACCCACAACGCGAGCAAGTGGTACACACATAACATACATAATACATACATTCATCTCATGTTGCAGCCTGTGAGATAACACCCGCAGCGGAAGCTCGTGGTACATACATAACATAACATAACATAACATACATGACATACATAACATACATAACATACAGATGTCGCAGCCTGTCAGATACCACCCACGCGAACTCGTGGTACATACATAACATAACATACATACATACATACATACGTAACACCCATACATGCATACATATCGCTGCCTGTGAGATACCACCCACAACGGGAGCAAGTGATACATACATTACGTACATACATACATGCATACATACACACATACATACATACATATCTTCTACCTATAGGTACAGAGGCTGTGCCAGCTCCTGCGCGATGCAAACCTAGCCGTGCGCAAGGTATCTATCCTTCTATCTATCTATCTATCTATCTATCTATCTATCTATCTATCTATCTATCTATCTATCTAGATTCTATCTATCTATCTATCTATATATATCTATCTATGCATGTATGTATTTACGTATGTATGTATGTATGTATGTATGCATGTATGTATGTATGTTATGTATCTATGTACGTGCAGGCTGCAGTGGACGGGTTGCTGGCCTGCCATGCTGCAGAACAAGTACGTATATCTATCTATCTATCTATCTATCTATCTATCTATTTATCTATCAGATATCTATCTATCAGATATCTATCTATCTATCTATCTATCTATCTATCTATCTATCTATCTATCTATCTATCTATCTATCTATTGGATCGGTGTCTCGCGCCACGGCTCGCAGTAGCACACTCTGCATGTATGTATGTAGGTATGTATGTATGTATGTATGTATGTATGTATGTATGTATGTATGTATTTATGTATGTATGTATGTATGTATGTGTAGGTGGGATTGGTCAGGGGCATCAAGGCCAGCCTACCGAATCAAGACTGGATATGGCTAGAGAAGCAGGCAAATTACTTACTTACTTGCTTACTTTGCTGGCTTACTTACTTACTTAATCCAGACTGAACATGGCTAGACAAACAGGCAACTCACTCACTTACTTACTTACTTACTTACTTACTTACTTACTTACTTACTTACTTACTTACTGACTTACTTACTCAATCAAGACTGGACATGGCTAGACAAAGAGGTCACTTACTTACTTACTTACTTACTTACTTACTTACTTACTTGCTTAAATCACGACTGGACATGGCTAGACAAGCAGGTCAATGGCTTACATTCAGGCTCTAAGCAGCAGCGGGAAATAGTTCATTGTTTACTTGTTTGCTTGCTTGTTTGCTTGCTTGCAGTGTCAAGCCCTGAGCAACAACAGCCAACAAGGACTTACTGACTTACTGACTTACTGACTTACTGACTGACTTACTGATTTACTTACTGACTTGCTGATTTACTGATTTGCCTGCTTGCGCTGTCAAGCTCTGAGCAACAGCGCGGCCAAGAAGGACTATTGACTTACTGACTTACTGACTTACTGACTTGCTTGCTTGCAATTTCAAGCTCTAAGCAACAGCGCGGCCAACAAGCACAATTTGACTTAGTGGCTTTCTGACTCGACTTAATGATTTAATGACTTACTGACTTACTGACTTGCTTGCTTGCAGTGTCAAACTCTGAGCAACAGCGCGGCCAAGAAGGACAATGTGGCACAAAGCGTGGCTAGTCTGCAGGAAAAGGTGTTTTTCCATTTGCTTCCATTTCTTTTCTTCGTTTGTTTGTTTGTTTGTTTGCTTGTTTGTTTGTTTGCTTGTTTGTTTGAT
>WBZZ01000192.1:92500-95000 GCA_019918135.1 Paulinella micropora
ATAAGCGCCCCTTGCAGAACGAGCTCCCACCTCCATTACAGAGGGCCCAGTAAGCAGATGGAGTTTCGAGACTGTTCGACAGTCTAGTATAAACCGACAGAGCACTGTGGGTTTTATTCCGGGCTCAACAAGCGAGAAAGGGCACCCTGAGGGAACAGGATTGTGCTTCCCGTCGCTATTTCGGCATGTGACTCATAGGCGTATGGCTAGGCACACAAAAGGCACCCCACCACAAAAGATAGATAGATAGATAGATAGATAGATAGATAGATAGATAGATAGATAGATAGATAGATAGATAGATAGACGTGCAAATAAACATCTATTTTTTTTCTTTTTTTTCTTCCACAATGTTGAAGAAATTCTGACAAGTTGTTTGCTGGGAAGGGAAGATTTCTTGTTGTTTTTTTTTCCACAATGTTGAAGAAATTCTGACAAGTTGTTTGTTGGGAAGGTTTATGGGTATTCAGATCACCTTGGCAGATAGATAGATAGATAGATAGATGAGATATCGACTAATGTCAGAAAAAAGGAGCTTCTGATTTCGTCAACCAAGGAAGTCTGTGAATAAAGTATTGACCCGATGCCCAGCTAAGCCGTGATGTTTGCACGGAAGGGACTGATACAGGCGATACCAAAGCTCCCTAGTACCAGGCGGGGCCAGGGCTCGTTCCATAAGCGCCCCTTGCAGAACGAGCTCCCACCTCCATTACAGAGGGCCCAGTAAGCAGATGGAGTTTCGAGACTGTTCGACAGTCTAGTATAAACCGACAGAGCACTGTGGGTTTTATTCCGGGCTCAACAAGCGAGAAAGGGCACCCTGAGGGAACAGGATTGTGCTTCCCGTCGCTATTTCGGCATGTGACTTATAGGCGTATGGCTAGGCACACATAAGGCACCCCACCACGGGCCCAGCACACCCACACCATCCCCTAATTCTCTGTCTGTCGACAGATGGCACCCATTTCAAAACATCAAGCCCAAGGGAGGGTCAGTGACACCTCAAGTGGCCTTGGTTCATTTCGTGGAGTAAGTGATGAGATCAACTGATGAGATATCGACTAATGTCAGAAAAAAGGAGCTTCTGATTTCGTCAACCAAGGAAGTCTGTGGGTAAAGTATTAACCCGATGCCCAGCTAAGCCGTGATGTTTGCACGGAAGGGACTGATACAGACGATACCAAAGCTCCCTAGTACCAGGCGGGGCCAGGGCTCGTTCCATAAGCGCCCCTTGCAGAACGAGCTCCCACCTCCATTACAGAGGGCCCAGTAAGCAGATGGAGTTTCGAGACTGTTCGACAGTCTAGTATAAACCGACAGAGCACTGTGGGTTTTATTCCGGGCTCAACAAGCGAGAAAGGGCACCCTGAGGGAACAGGATTGTGCTTCCCGTCGCTATTTCGGCATGTGACTCATAGGCGTATGGGTAGGCACACAAAAGGCACCCCACCACAAAAGATAGATAGATAGATAGATAGATAGATAGATAGATAGATAGATAGATAGATAGATAGATAGATAGATAGATAGATAGATAGATAAATAGATAGACGTGCAAATAAACATCTATTTTTTTTTCTTTTTTTTCTTCCACAATGTTGAAGAAATTCTGACAAGTTGTTTGCTGGGAAGGGAAGATTTCTTGTTGTTTTTTTTTCCACAATGTTGAAGAAATTCTGACAAGTTGTTTGTTGGGAAGGTTTATGGGTATTCAGATCACCTTGGCAGATAGATAGATAGATAGATAGATGAGATATCGACTAATGTCAGAAAAAAGGAGCTTCTGATTTCGTCAACCAAGGAAGTCTGTGAATAAAGTATTGACCCGATGCCCAGCTAAGCCGTGATGTTTGCACGGAAGGGACTGATACAGGCGATACCAAAGCTCCCTAGTACCAGGCGGGGCCAGGGCTCGTTCCATAAGCGCCCCTTGCAGAACGAGCTCCCACCTCCATTACAGAGGGCCCAGTAAGCAGATGGAGTTTCGAGACTGTTCGACAGTCTAGTATAAACCGACAGAGCACTGTGGGTTTTATTCCGGGCTCAACAAGCGAGAAAGGGCACCCTGAGGGAACAGGATTGTGCTTCCCGTCGCTATTTCGGCATGTGACTTATAGGCGTATGGCTAGGCACACATAAGGCACCCCACCACGGGCCCAGCACACCCACACCATCCCCTAATTCTCTGTCGACAGATGGCACCCATTTCAAAACATCAAGCCCAAGGGAGGGTCAGTGACACCTCAAGTGGCCTTGGTTCACTCCGTGGAGTAAGTGATGAGATCAACTGATGAGATATCGACTAATGTCAGAAAAAAGGAGCTTCTGATTTCGTCAACCAAGGAAGTCTGTGAATAAAGTATTGACCCGATGCCCAGCTAAGCCGTGATGTTTGCACGGAAGGGACTGATACAGGCGATACCAAAGCTCCCTAGTACCAGGCGGGGCCAGGGCTCGTTCCATAAGCGCCCCTTGCAGAACGAGCTCCCACCTCCATTAC
>WBZZ01000192.1:100000-110000 GCA_019918135.1 Paulinella micropora
ATCATACCTCGGGTATGAGACAGGTATGGGACAGTGATATGAGACAGGGATATGAGACAGGGGTATGGGACAGGGGTATCAATAATGATATAATAAACTGAGATAATGATGATGATTATTTTGATAATAAGTTGGTTCCCGCTTTTATATTAATACATCTTTGATACCACTCCATTTCCAAGTGACTGATCATTGCTGATCTCTTCTGCTTCATACTCAGCTTCTACGAGTGGTAAGTATTTATTACTATAGTGTTTGTGTAAAAAATAATAATAATATTAATAATAATATTAATCATAATAGTGCATGGCAACATGCTGCACTAGATGGATGGATGGATGGGTGGACGGATGGATGGATGGATGGATTGATGGATTGATGGATGGATGGACGGATGGACGAATGGGCGAATGGATCCTTATTTCTTGACCTTAGCTTCTACTTCTTCTTGCACGCCTGTTCCTTCTTCTTCCTCTCCTTCTTCTTTCTTTCCTTTAGGTGACGTACAGGGTGCGTTGATAGGGGAGTCAGGAGGAACATAAACGTTTAGTGGTTTAGCTAAGGGATGAGTCTGGAAACCCGGTATCAAAGATAGGATTTCTTGGTGTGTGACACCTAGATGTAAAGGTGTATTCCCACAGCTCCCATTCTTTCCCGTGATCGTACTTAGGGGTTTGCAGTCTCATTTTGACTGAGTAGTAGTTCAGAGTTATGAGATGTCATATTAGCGTAGCAAATTGCGGAAGGTAGGAGAAACCTCAACTACCAAAATTGCTCTCACTATTGCTAGTGAAGCTGGATTGGGGGTTGTTTGTTCTTAATGAATGATGCGATTAAAGATAGGTGGCAGCCTTCCGCACGTTCCACCCCAGGTGTTTGTTGGCAGCCTTCCGCACGCCCAACAGTCCACCTGTTTTGGTGACAGCCTACCGCACTTTCACCAGTTTGTTTGTTCTGTGGTAGCCTTCCACACGCCACGAAAAACGCTGAAAAAACTATTAGTGAATAAAGTCTATCAGACGCTACGTTCACGCTTCAAGGCTTCATAACCTGTTAGACTACCTTACTAATCCGGAGTCAAACTAAGTAGTTAATACTATCGTCTGCAGTTTAAACTTTATTAGAAGAACGCGCCAAGACAAAGACTCGGAGCGGGTACGGGTTAGCCGGACACAAGTAATGGCTCCTACGACACGCATTACATATGCCGGTCCGTACTGTCTAACCTAGTTCATACATTAACTCAAGTTGAAGTCATAGGTCTAACATCACTTTTTCTTATGGCCCGGAGTCGGGCCCTCCGAGGCTCTGCTCGATTCAAGGGCCTCAGCCTCAAGTTCCTTTTTCCCACTTTACTTGCCCCTTTCCGAGCCTTCCCCTTCTTTAAGAGTCTGACTCGGTCTCTCAGTCAAGTTCAACGTGACAAGACACTGGGATGGTCAATTCCAGTTTATCAAGTTCAGTATGCTTACTGACAGACTACTTGTCCCTTGCAAAACACTGCAAATTCTAAGCCTCGGAACTAACGAGAATATTTCAAGTCCGTCGCCGCTACGTATACTTATAAAGGCCGGTCATGATTTTCCCACCCTCCTGGTGGGCAATCAAATTGGTTCCGCTTGCCTCTACCAGTAAGATTAGCTGAAGCCAAACCTCATCCTCGTTGCCGAACTTCCAGTCATTTCAAATAGAAAATAAGTTCAAGTGTGTATTACTGGGTACCGTGATTCAAGTGTCAAACTCAGCCATAGAATTTGTGTTAAGGGGCAGATTTCAGATTAGCAGCCAGATTTCAGATTAGTGGTCAGAATTCAAATCAGTTCAATTTAACGGCTATATCCGTCCGCAAAATCTGCATAATTTTTGCGAAATATTACCGTTAAATTGAACTAATTTAAATTCTGAAAACTAATCATATGTAAGTTCCGAGGCTCCTATGGGCGAGTGGTCGTTAGCATAATAAACACAGATCCGTTAAACTCAGTTATCATATGAAAATTGTACATTTCAAAACTATAAGTAAAAACATTGAATTTAATGAAAGAATCATTGAAAAATAGTAAAAACTGACTTCAAACCAATCGATTTCCCGTCGCCCACCGCTTTTTCCCAACTCACCCCCACCGGAAAAAACTGGCCACCTTGCCACCTCAAAAAATAGTGCTTGTGATGACCAAAAATCAGAGTCAGTTTTCATATGTTTCCTGTATGCTCTTCAATAAATTTTTATGTAATATCTTTCTATGTATGCTTATAATTAAATGTACAAAGTTTTTTTACAAAAAGGTAACCTTAAGCCTGCCAGTGCAAACAAACCTGCAAATATCAGCATAAGGCACTCACTCAGAAATTCACTCTTTTCTGGTTTCCTCTCCGGGAATTGGCATGGTCTTGTCAAATATTGCCACAGAAATTCACGGGCCGGCGCCACCAAAATCATGTCGGAGGGTCAAGTACTTCAAAGCAGGTAAATGTTCAAACCACATCGTTTTAAGCAAAAGCAAGCATGACACAAGTGTTTGTTTTATAAAAAAGTGGTAGCTAACTATTTTTCACACTTATTTTCTACCGCAATTTTCACTTCTCAGGACATAGCAAGCATGGTGTTTTTAACTGAAAAGTGCTGTTTGCATGATGCACTCTGCACTCATCATAAGTTTTTACACACAAGAGCACAAATGAATTCACATGTTATGTTCGGAGTAATCCTGTCTAGTACGGTACCAAAAAAAAACTAGGAAAACATAGGTCGAAAATTAGTTTGTCAAAATTCAGAACATACTCTGGAACACAGCAATACCTTTAATACACTGAAAAACTCAGAAACCGTCTGCTACCTATTCCCAATAAAAACATTGAATTTTGTGCAAACAGCCTGGCACCTCAAAATCTTGAATATTGAATAAGTCAAGTTACCTGCTTTGAAGTTGATGGGCGCTCTAACCGTGACGACCACTGGCAGGAGAACTTACATATGCTAAAATCTGACCGCTAATCTGAAATTTGACACTTAACTCAAATTCGCTGGCTGAGTTTGACACTTGAATGTACCCAGTAATAGCAGTTGGAGTTTTTCAGTTGAAGTCAGTCTGGGAAAAAATAAAGTAAAAACCGGGACGGAAGACTGCCACTTTACCTGGTGTAGACTCGGATGCCTATTTTCTGACCTATCATTATTATTTCATATGAATGGGGACCGGACAAAGCGGCCGTCTAGAGAAATAAAGCATGACTGTGTAGATATGGGGAAACTTGAAAAGGCAATAGTTAACACATGATTTTCTAAAAAGCTAACCGGTAAAGGGAAATAAATTGATCTGTTAACAGCAGTTGAAAACGTAACAACTCAGTACGAGTACAAGTTATGACAGTTGATAAATAAACGGAAAAATGAAGTAACGGAACTAAAAATAGAAGTGTAAACTTGAAGTAAAAACTTAAAGTATGTTTAACACAATATTAATAATTCGGTCCGGTACGGTCACGGCCCGGTATTCATTCCGATACAACTACAACTTATATATCATAGTTGATAAATAAACGGAAAAATGAAGTAACGTAACTAAAAATAGAAGTGTACTAGTTGAAACTTGAAGTAAAAACTTGAAGAAAAGTTTAACACAATATTAATAATTCGGTTCGGTACAGTATTCATTCCGATAGCAGGCAGTTACTTGCAAGCATTGCGAAGCCGTTGTCTATTGGCGGGGAGTCGGTCCGTTGCCGAATCGCTGGTGGGCTTTGTTATCAAGTTTACACATTCTGGATTCTTGGTGCTAAGTTGTCAGCGATGTTAATTCACTAGGCTTATTTTTAAGATTAAGTGTTAAAAATTTAAAAGCAAAGTTTAGAAATTATAATATCAGGAGCGTTCTAGTGATGAGCCATCCATATGCGGGCTTTGGACTCGACGCTTTGCGGCAAGAGCTGGCTGAGAACGAAGTGCTTGACTCTTTTTGAAGTAATGATTCATTCTATTAAGTTAAGTGCCATTTGAATGTGGTTGGTAGTAGCATCCTGAGACCGTCCGCCGTGAGTTTATTCACCGCCGACCTCGACGCCTAGATAGATAGATAGATTTATAGATAGATAGATAGATAGATAGATAGATAGATAGATAGATAGATAGATAGATAGATAGATAGATAGATAGATAGATGGATGGATGGTTAGTAACAGATAGATGGATAGATAGATGGACTTGGCGAGCATGTAGGTAGCTTATTCTACCATTCTTGGCTAGGATGCGTTTGAAGAGCGCTCGCATCGAGTCGTGCGCCACCTCGCCCTGCAATTCGTCGTAAATCTTGTCGTTGGTGGCGTCGGTCCAACCTGCGATCACCACACACACACAACAGTCGTCGTAGATGTTTTCGTTGCTGGCGTCGGTCGCGGCCTGCGACCGCCGCACACACAACACAACATAGGTGGAATATGAATATGCCGGGGTACTGGATAGTAGCCTGAGCCTGAGGGTAATAACAATTATAATAGTAGTAATGATAATAATAATAATAATAATAATAATAATAATAATAATAATAATAATAATAGTGCTTCTCTGTCAATGGCTGATGCAAATCTGCACATGCGCCTCCATCGTCTCACCCGTGAGGGGAGTACGAAGAATTGACGATAGGCTCTAATGACACCCCCGCACGGGCAGTTCCAACACTTCCAGACGGACCGGTATGTTCAATGAAGATACTGGTGGCACCGACGGGAATCGAACTGGCGACAGGGCCCAGATGGTAGAGCTTGACCACTGGGCTATCACGGTGTCCATAATAATAATAATAATAATAATAATAATAATAATAATAATAATAATAGTAATAATAATAGTGCTTCTCTGTCAATGGCTGATGCAAATCTGCACATGCGTCTCCATCGTCTCACCCGTGAGGGGAGTACGAAGAATTGACGATAGGCTCTAATGACACCCCCGCAAGGGCAGTTCCAACACTTCCAGACGGAGCGGTATGTTCAATGAAAATACTGGTGGCACCGACGGGAATCGAACTGGCGACAGGGCCCAGATGGTAGAACTTGACCACTGGGCTATCACGGTGTCCACGTAGAACTTGACCACTGGGCTATCACGGTGTCCACAATAATAATAATAATAATAATAATAATAATAATAATAATAATAATAATAATAATAGTAATAGTAATAAATAATGATAATAATAATAATATAAATAATAATAATAATGATAGTGCTTCTCTGTCAATGGCTGATGCATTTCTGCACATGCGCCTCCATCGTCTCACCCGTGAGGGGAGTACGAAGAATTGACGATAAGCTCTAATGACACCCCCGCAAGGGCAGTTCCAACACTTCCAGACGGGCCGGTATGTTCAATGAAAATACTGGTCCAGAAATAGACTGGTATGTTCAATGAAAATACTGGTCCAGAAATAGACTGGTATGTTCAATGAAAATACTGGTCCAGAAATAGACTGGTATGTTCAATGAAAATACTGGTGGCACCGACGGGAATCGAACTGGCGACAGGGCCCAGATGGTAGAACTTGACCACTGAATAATAATAATAATAATAATAATAATAATAATAATAGCTGCGCCAACACCTGAAAGGATGGTTTACAGTGCACGAACGCACCCCCCCCCCCCCCCCTTTCTTCCCAAGGTCGTTTTTCCTCTCATTCTTACATGCACAACTTTCACAACCTTGAAGCAATCTCAGCATTCGAAATTCATAATTTCAACTACATCACTAAAAAAGAGCTCATGACAAGCTTGCGAAAACACAAAGAATCAGCCTCTAAGCCTCTCTGGCACAACTATTAGCGCCTTGGAGCATTCTCAGCCATTCATTTTGGCAATACTTTGCCAAAATATTTGTAAACCTCTTCTTCAACTGGTTTACTACCTAGAGCGCGTCCCGTGGTTGTGAAAACAAAAAAATCAGCCTCTCGACCCTTCTGGCACAGCTTTGGGAGCCTTGGAGCATTCAGCCATTTATTTTGGCGCTGGCAAATTCGCTTCGGGTACGTACAATTGCGGGGCTGGGTTCCCGCCCGGACCCCCTTTCCACAGTCGACAGTGTACGTTCAATTGCCGGAGGTAACCCTTCTGGCCCAACGTTTAATTCTCAGCCATTCATTTTGGTGCCAGTATATTCGCTTCGGGTGCGTACCATAGCCGGGCTTGGGCTCCCGGGGGAAAGGGCTCCCCGGACCCCCTTGCCACAGTCGACAGAATACCTGCAATTACCGGAGGTAACCGGCATTACTTCTTGCACAACTCTTAGAGCCTTGGAGCATTCTCAGCCATTCATTTTGGTGCCGGCTAATCTGTGTGGGGTACGTACAAATGCAGTGCTGGGGTTCCCGGGGGGAGGCCCCCGGACCCCCCTTCCACGTCGACAAGGTACGTTCAATTGCCTGAGGTACCGGCAAGTACTCCCAAAAAAAAAAGAAGGAATTTTTGCATTCAAGACACTCCCCTAACGCAAATATTTGCGCGAATTCAAAAAAAAAAAAAAGATATCAACATAAACATCGAGTCTGGGCTAGCCACCCTGCAAATATGAGCTCCCAACTCCTCCTGGTTCCCACAAACCAAAATGTATAGGGACAGGAGGTGCAGAAAATAGGCTAAAAAAACAAGGAATTTTGGCATTTAGGACACTCCCCCAACGCAAAAGTTTGCAGGAATTCCAAAAATTATATCAGCATGAAGATCGCGTCTGGGGCCAGCCACGCTGTCATATGAGCTCCCAACTCATCCTGGTTCACACAAACCATGATTTATAGGGACAGGGGGTGCAAAAAAAGGCCAAAAAAACAAGGAATTTTGCCATTCAGGACACTCCCCGAACGCAAAAATTTGCGTTAATTCCAAAAACTTATACCAGCATCAACGTCGAGTCTGGGGCTAGCCACCCTGCAAATATGAGCTCCCAACTCCTCCTGGTTCACACAAACCATGAATTATTCCGACAAGGGTGCGAAAATCCGGGGGAAAGGGTACACAATTTCCATTTTCCTCCTCCCCCAAAACCCCCACCCCCAACTCCCAACACCTTTCAGGGATAATAATAATAATAATAATAATATATATATTGATCTGTCATGGCTGAGCCCGAGGGCCATGCGCCTCCATCCCTCGACCCAACAGGGACTACAGTGAGTATGTTGGGGAGGGAAGAGTGACTCAAACCATCCTGCATAGAAGGCCCCAAAAGGAAGTCCCTACTACCCGCACAGTGTCGGGTACCTTGCAGGAAATCAACTACAAATGATTGATCTTCCCCGCGTGAGCTCCACGAGACTGGGTAGGTCCCGCATGGAGGTACTCACAGGGGTAGCAGACATTTCATGCGGTCTGCCAGCGCATGAGGACGTTTTGTGGTAAGTATCTGGGACGCCTCGAAACCCGTCACCACCCCTAGATCGCGGAATGTAAATACCCCTTTGATCCCACGTGGTGTATGTCTTATAAAAAACAACACAACGACATGGCCTCGGAACCAACACAACAACATAGCCTCGGAACCCACATCGACATAGCCTCGGAACCCACACAACAACAGAGCCTCGGAACCAACACAACAACATAGCCTCGGAACCAACACAACAACATAGCCTCGGAGCCAACACAACGACATAGCCTCGAAACCAGTGGGAAGAGGCCCAACCACCTCCTCTTCCCGTGGGGTGCCATACTGTGCACCCCTCCATAATAATAATAATAATAATAATAATAATAATAATAATAATAAAAATAATAATAATAGTGCTTCTCTGTCAATGGCTGATGCAAATCTGCACATGCGCCTCCATCGTCTCACCCGTGAGGGGAGTACGAAGAATTGACGATAGGCTCTAATGACACCCCCGCACGGGCAGTTCCAACACTTCCAGACGGACCGGTATGTTCAATGAAAATACTGGTGGCACCGACGGGAATCGAACTGGCGACAGGGCCCAGATGGTAGAGCTTGACCACTGGGCTATCACGGTGTCCATAATAATAATAATAATAATAATAATAATAATAATAATAATAATAATAATAATAATAATAATAATAATAATAATAATAATAATAATAATAGTGCTTCTCTGTCAATGGCTGATGCATTTCTGCACATGCGCCTCCATCGTCTCACCCGTGAGGGGAGTACGAAGAATTGACGATAAGCTCTAATGACACCCCCGCAAGGGCAGTTCCAACACTTCCAGACGGGCCGGTATGTTCAATGAAAATACTGGTCCAGACGGATCGGTATGTTCAATGAAAATACTGGTGGCACCGACGGGAATCGAACTGGCGACAGGGCCCAGATGGTAGAACTTGACCACTGGGCTATCACGGTGTCCATAATAATAATAATAATAATAATAATAATAATAATAATAATAATAATAATAATAATAATAATAATAATAATAATAATAATAATAATAATAATAATAGTGCATCTCAGTCAATGGCGAATGCATTTCTGCACATGTGCCTCCATCGTCTCACCCGTGAGGGGAGTACGAAGATTTGACGATAGGCTCTACTGACACCCCCGCAAGGCAGCTCCAAGCCTTCCAGACAGACCAATACTTTCAAAGAAAATATCCTTTGAAAATACTGGCACCGACGGGAATCGAACTGGCGACAGGTCCCAGATGGTAGACCTTAACCACTGGGCTATCACGGTGCCAATAATAATAATAATAATAATAATAATAATAATAATAATAATAATAATAATAATAATAATAATAATAATAATGTATCTCCTGCCAATTGCTGAGCCAAAAGGCCATGTGCATCCAGTCCTCCATTCCATAAGGAAAGTCTCCACACCAATCGGTGGAATAAAGGAAGTGACGGCATAGAACATTACTCTAGGAGCTTTATACCAATCAGCCCATGGAAAGGGACCGATGGCCTATGTACTCCCTAATAATAATAATAATAATAATAATAATAATAATAATAATAATAATAATAATAATAATAATAATAATAATAATAATAATAAAATAATAATAGTGCTTCTCTGTCAGTGGCTGATACATTTCTGTACATGCGCCTCCATCCTTTCACCCGCCAGGGGAGTACGAAGATTTGACCGATAAACTCTACTCACAACCCCCGCAAGGCAGCTCCAACACTTCCCGACAGACCAATACTTTTAAAGACGTACTTTGAAAATACCGGCACCGACGGGAATCGAACTGGCGACAGGTCCCAGTTGGTATTGAACTTGACCACTGGGCTATCGTGGTGAGGATAATAATAATAATAATAACAATAATAATAATAATAATGATAATAGTGCTTCTCTGTCAATTGCTGATGCAAATCTGCACATGCGCCTCCATCGTCTCACCCGTGAGGGGAGTACGAAGAATTGACGATAGGCTCTAATGACACCCCCGCAAGGGCAGTTCCAACACTTCCAGACGGACCGGTATGTTCAATGAAAATACTGGTGGCACCGACGGGAATCGAACTGGCGACAGGGCCCAGATGGTAGAACTTGACCACTGGGCTATCACAGTGTCCAAATAACAATAATAATAACAATAATAATAATAATAATGATAATAATTATAATGATAATAACAATAATGATAATAATGATAATAATAATAATAATAATAATAATAATGATAATAATGATAATAATAATAATAATAATAATAATAATAATAATAATAATAATAATAATAATAATAATAATAATAATAATAATAACTAGGGGCTGCGCCAACACCTGAAAGTCTCTGGTTTTTATGCAACCCGGCACCAAATTTTTTGGATCTCCGGAGAGAGCTCATCGAGAGGTGTCGGGTACACCAAACATCATCGAACTCCTCTGGTGTGCGCGAACGGCGCCTGGTGGCGCAAAAGCCTCAATTTTTCGGTTTTTACGCCGCCCGGCACCACAATTTGTATTTTTTTTAAGAGAGTTCATCATGAAGTGTCAGATACACCAAATATCAGCCGCTAAATCCCTCTGGT
>WBZZ01000192.1:125000-157500 GCA_019918135.1 Paulinella micropora
ATATATTAATTGTATTAAATATATTAATCTGGAACTCTCACCAAACGCAGTTTGCAGTAACAGAACTTTAATAGAAAACAGAAATGGCGCGAAGCGCAGAGCGCAAAGTAACATGACTGGCCGGATCTAAGTAATGGCTCGAACGACACCGTTACTCCGATACGGCCGGCCGGGTAACTACCTATTATTAATATTAATTATTAGTTCCAACACTCCCCCTGGAACAAAGTAAATTATGAAAGTTACTGCAGGTCCTAATGTATGTTACGACCACTATCACTATTTGTGAAACATATGAAAACACAAACTCAAAACATAACGTAACTACTGTTACCCTCACACTCTCCGAGACGTGCAATCAGGCTTGGCTACCCGCTCAGACCGCGGCAAGTATGTATCGGCTAGACTACATACAAGGCAGCGACCCCGCAATCTGATTGGGCCTACCTGAGGAGAAGAAGATTAGTGTCCTACCAACCCTTTATCGCTTAACACATATTCCTAGGTAACGGATGATAACATTATGTAAGCACATGAAACATTCCATCATGAGTACATGTTAATATGATCTAGGATAGATATGATAACATATAAATATGATAGTCATGTAACTATGTCAATTCATCATATATTAACGTATATATGAGCACTATTAAAAAAATGATAGCGCTTTCCGTAAGGGTTATATGAAGAAAAATTATCCAACTATGTTCTGGTACAGCTAGGAGACAGTTGCCGAGGTCTTTCAAAACGATAAATCGCCCGAAGGTGTTGCGAGACGATCAACGACCCTCCGACTGCCATCACAAGCCTCCAACTCAGTTGGCTTAGTTATAGTATATATGTATATATATATGATAAGTGAGTTAAATATTACGCAAAAGTACAATTAATCTGATTCCCCCCACTAGCCCCCGGATCCATTCGAGATACGTAGCGAAGACTGACGGGCGCAAAGACAAACTTGGATACATGCGTGGGAGTTGGAGATGAGCGCGGAGAAGAATATAGAAATGGCGAACAAAAGAAAGAGTCCACCGGTATTTCTCCAATCACTCTCTTCGCCCGGCGGAGGTAGACCCAGTACCTACAACACTCCCCTCTTAACGTATACGTATGCGTAAATTTAAAATCGCGACTTATGATAATACATATGTATAATGGCCCATAAAATACGGATATATGATAAATCCTGAATTATTTCGCAAAATGCGAAAAATCAATCCCGAAGCTAATCATACACTCTTGTCCACGATTAACGAGACTTTGTTTGCTAGGACATTAAATTTTTCGTGCGTGAAATTGATCTTGGTAAAAATGTCCGCAAGATTATCTTCGGAAGATATCCGGAAAAGTTTGACTATTCCCTTTTTAACCAGCCGAGTAAGGAAATGGTACCTAACGTCAATATGTTTGGTTCGGGATTCTCCTAACCCCTCTTGGACAACGTTAAAGCTCCCTTGTTGTCTTCAAGTAGGATAGTAGGTCCTTCAAGGCATATCCCCATATCACGTAAGGTTTGCCTCAAGCCAATAACTCCCTTACGGCCTCGTTAGCCGATACGGTTTCTGCCTCAAGCGTGGATTGGGCGATGACAGGCTGTAATTTCGAAAACCAGGCTATGGGAGCCCCGTTGAAAAGAAAGATAAACCCCGATCGAGACTTACGGGAGATTTTCTCCCCCGCGAAGTCTGAGTCGACAAATCCGAGGTTGCCTGCTACGATCTTGTCGATGTTGGCTATTACCGGGACGGTGAACTCGTCTAGTTGCGACCCGCCCAATAGATTGACACCATACTTTTCTGTGGGGATTTTACCAATAGCCTTCATAGCCGCGGATGACTCCCTAGATGATCCCCATGACTTTGGAGACTTGGGAAGTTGGACAAGGCGGTTGAGGTATTGCAAAAGCCGGCGGTGGTCCCCTCTACGAAAGAAAAGAGCGCGTGGGACAAGGATCCAAAGGAACATCCGGTGTAGCATAGCATACGAAACATCGGGATTAGGGACTTGTGATTTCGCAGCTATACTCAACGGGCAGATTAGCAGGGGACGGGTGTGAACGGCCAGAAAGATAAGCATGCCGATGAGACATCTCAAGTCATATGCAAGGAGCCTGTGCCCTTTCTTTAGAGGGGCAGGGTTTTCAGAAGTGAAAGGGGTCTTAGCAGGTATCTCCTCCAAGTATCCAAGTTCCCCTAAAATGAGGAGTTCGTATTTCCTCTGATGCAACAAGATCCCTTTATCGGTCTGAACGATCTGGATGTTCTTGAACTCGGTCGCTTTCCCGAGGTTCTTGCATCTAAACCCATGCTTTTCTAGGCTCTCCACTAATCCCTCATGTGCGCGCTGGGATGCTGCGTGTATCCCATCGTCCACATGAAAAGATAAGAGTTGATTGGACTTGAGACTACCCTGAAGTTTGACAAAAGAAGCACTGTCTAAAGTGAAGGTCACAAACCGTTGCTTACTTACTAACTCATGCGATAAGAGGTCGTACCACAACCGTCCGGATTCAGGGTGTCCGTACAGGGCTTTCTTCAGGAGCCAAATAAACCCTGGCCTTTCATAACGTAGATGTCACAAGGCATCTTGGCATGCAAGTATGCGGTGGTGAAATCTATGAGCCAAAGGTCAATCCCAAAACAGGCTGCGTAGGCAATAATAAGAAGGATGGTGTTATGGTGTGCGGTAGGTGAGTATGTCTTCTTGGGGTCATATTGCAACACGGCTTTGAGCAAGTCACCACTTAAGGTGATCCTTGCTTTGTGGAATTCCTCAGAGGTTCCTTGTTGTTTCACCGAGTCTATCCACTTAAGAGGAATGATCGGTGACCCAGACCTCCGTGCCTCACTTTCTTTGCACCATTCAAAGGCTTTCAGCTCCTCTTGCTGTTTCACCTCCTTCTCCCTAGCCTGCCTCCTATCCTTAGGCTTCTGAGAAACAGGAAACTCGGGGGTCTGTTCGCTAACTAGACAATAATCTGTCCTTTGCTCTCGCGCGCATAAAGAGATATGACTCCCTCTGGTTCTACCCCCAGGTATGATGTTCTCAACTGAAATAAGGCCTTGCTCATGTGATTTCCACTCCTTCCCATGTTGGCTTTTTTCGGTGGTAATCCGTTCTCTCTCCCCCTCGACGAATTCAAACTCTGAAACAGTGTTAGTATCCGCCGATTCGGACTTAGAATTATTAGGTACCGTTGGCCCTTCCTCAGCGTACTCGTACTGAATGAGTATGATTTTATCGGTTACCCCATCGTCAAAAGCAACATGGTGGGCGGGAAAACGCCTTGACTTTCGCACGACGGGGGCGGAGGGCCCGAGCGTAACACCCTTACGGATAGCTGTTTCCCACTGCTCTCCGTAAGTTTGTTTAGCCCAACCCTCTCCCCACATACGCACGGGAATCTTGACGTGTTTCCCCGACAGCACAACCCTCTCCTTAGGCTTTCTCCCCCTCTTCATAACATCTTTGCCGCTCCTGTGCTTCTCCTTCTCCTCATCCCGATCCCTGCCTCTTGTCTCAATGACAGGACTGGGGGGAATGAGATCCGGCATAAAAGCGTAGTTGGGACTGTACGTGATAGGTCGGGGAGATTTCTCCCTCTCGTCCTCACTCACATCCTCATCCGCTTTCCTGCCTGACTGCTCATTACCCTGGGCAGGAGAAGAAGAGTGGTGCGGTAATAAATCGGTACCAGTCGGGGCGTCAACTTTAGGGATCACCACTTCAATGGGGGAGGGTCGGTCCTCCATTGTAGCGGGATCTTTAGAGCTGGTCGCCCCCATATCAGGAGTGGCTTTTTCCGACGTACGAGTAGGAGTATGAGAGACGGTAGTTTTGGTGAGGGTTGTGTTATTATCCCAACTCACCGAGAACATGGTCAACCCCCCCGATGCTCTCTAAACTTTTGGAAGCTTCTCTCTTGGCTAGCTTTCAAACGTCAAAAACTACGTCTCTTACGTTCCCATGGATCACCCGTGCTACAGGGTCATAGACCCTATAGTAACCGGTGTCCCTCTTGTACCCTAGGAATACAACCCTCCTTCCCCTCTCACCTTTCCGTCTCTTCGCCTTGACTCTCATTACAGCAGCACATCCGATGGGCCGCAAGTGATGTAGGTAAGGCTTTCTGTTGTGAATCACCTCGTAAGGTGACTTACCGCGGAAAGGGCCTTGTGAGATAGGTAGTACGTTGTTGATGTAAGTACTATTCTTTTCCATTTCAGTCCAAAAAGATGGGGGAAGCTCAGAGTCGCTAAGTAAAGCGCGCGCCGGTCCACCATTGGTTTGGTGCGAGCGCTCTACTGTGGCGACTGCTTGCTTCTCCCGGTTGGAGCCTCTAGGAAAATTGGTTGGTTTACATTAAGCCAATTCCTGAATTCCTTGTAAAGACCATATTCTTGATCACAAGTTAAGAACTTCACTTTGTTTCCGGTGTGCCTTTCAAAATATGCAATGGCCTTTAGGAGACAAGAAAAGAACTCGTTCTTGTGTCTAAGATAATAGTCTCGAGGTTCGACGCAAGGCATTTAATAGTGAACTTGTATTTCTTTCCATCCCACGATATAGTATTCCACCACCCTTGGGTATGCATTGATAGGTGTACTCCAGGGCGGCTTTCTACTATATGGTGGTTGGATTTGAAATGTGGGGAACGTTTTATTTTGTTGCGAAGGCAATATTCGCACTTCATAATGCGTTCCCGCCAGTTCACACCCACTATCTTAACCGCCATATACTGGGACATTCGCTCCATTGCTTTCACACCTCTATGTTTGCACATTCGGTGGAAAACAGTGGCGTGAATGCACTCAGCATTATGGGGCTTAATTACTGGGTGTAATGCCCTATCCATACGACATTTAGCATCATGCTCATGCCCATGCATAGACATATCACACTTCTCATCATCCGGCATGACAGCGCAACATGCTAACTCTATCCCTCTCCCTATATATTCGCCCCTCTCATTTTCAGTCTCATGTGAAAAGGGAACATAAGACTTCATCTCATCACATCGCCACCCACACATACATGTTGACTTATTACAGTAGACATCATGATACATGGGTAGGGATGCTTTCTGAGATGGGCGACTAGGGGGAGTCAGAATGTGACGGTCGAGGGTGACGAATCACCGTTCTCGACCTTCACGTTCTGTTTGTTTAGGGCCATTGGGATCGTACCATTCATTCGGGTTGAGTGGAGCCATACCAGGGGGATCAAAAACTGAGAGATTGTTTTGTAGGGACCGCCCCCTCGTAACGATCTGCTCCTCCCGTATATGGATAGGCTCCTTCAAGACAATAACTTGGTTGTTCTGGTGAACAACTGCAAGCTTTTTCTTGACCAACGCGGAGGTGGCCACTAATCCATATTTGAGATGAGGATTATAAGTAGTATGTGAATCATATACACACACTTCCTCCCCATAGGCTCCCGAAAGGTGCATTTGGACTTTTCCTTTGTATTCAGTCCTAAGGCTACCTTTCGCGATTCTGAATTTCTGGGGTTCCAACCTCATCTTAACGAATGAGCCTTTGTGAGGAGACTGTGACTCGCTAGCCCCACTGTCGTCCACCCACATCATGTGGTCAGGTTCAAAGGTCCTCTCACTGTTGGCTTCAGGGCTTTCGACCATCATGATAGTGCAGGTGTCTGACGGGTCGATCTTTGTTCCCGTACCCAATTGGGAAGTGCTCTGGGATTGAGGAATGATACCTTCTGGCGTCTGAGGTACGGTAGGGCCTACAGGGGCAGCAGGAGAAGAGATAGGGCTTATAAGGGACGGTTCCCCCTGTCCAATCCTTTTCTTTTCTGCTTCCTCGTAGTCTGCCGCACCCTCAGTCAGAAAGGGGAAAGAAGCTACAATGCCTTTAGCAAAGTGATTATTGTGCTTAATTGCCATAGATATGACGCAATCACGGACAGTAAAGAAGAGGTCATTCTAGAAGTCATCGACTAAGTGACAGACTGAGTCACTTCTCCGTCCGACCTAGTTATAAGGTGTCCTTAAATGTCAAACCACTTGCTCCCCTTGCTAGCGCGGCGAAAAATCTCTTTAGTTCGTCATGGGGGGGAATCTCTCCGTTCCCCCCTACAACGACTTTAGTCTTCTTCTTGTCGTCATAGTACCAAGCTATGTCTCCCTGCTCGTCACATTCTCCCCCTTGATATCCCGCCTCTACCTCGGCAAGGGGTGGTGCAACAACGGACTTACCTTTCCCTTCTCGAGACTCCCCATGATTGTGTGGACGTTGAAGAAGGGGAGATGAGGGGAGTTCGTGGGATAGAAGAGCTGCCTTTCTGGTTAGAAGATCTGTCTTTCTGGTCTGGCGCTCTCACCCACTGGGTAGACAGAAGGGACATAGGTACAAGCATAAAAGAGTCAGGGGGGAGAACAAATCCCTCTCTTAGTTTCTGTCTGTACCCTGCTAAGATAGCTTCCCTCTTCTTCTCCTCACCAATGTGCCATGAGCAAAACTCATAACCCTTTCCTAATCTCTCTGCACACGCCCCCCCCCTTCCACGCCCAACCGGGCCGCACCTAACTTCCATGAACACCTGAAACCTGACTTTGCAATAGCCTCACACTGCTTGCTATTGGGTACGTGACAGCTAGTAGGCTTGATAGGTTTGGCATGGAGGTTGAGTGGTGGGCCATCTACCTCTGTAATATGCAATGGGTTGGTGTTTTTAATGAGGACTTTTCTGCAACCTGTCTTGGCACGGCGGAGCCCCCAACCATCCTCTAAGGGGTAGATTACCCCCAGAGGTGTGGGGTCACCTGCCATGTCAAGAGAGTTTACAAAATTGTTCTCACTAAGTGGGGGGATACGTGTTTGAGAAACATTACCTGTGGGATGGAGAGTGACATGTGTTGGTGTAGCCTCCCCCTCTCTCCTCGCCACATTGTGGTTGTACCTAGCACGGCTTCTGTCTGCACACACTCTCCCTGTCGTATGTGCGCTGGGTGGCGTAAGTGGTGGGGCAAAAAAGAGGTGATGCTGGGGTAGCTGTGGTGAGGTTGCTATGGTCTGTCTCCCCATCACTGTCGTCCTCCCTCTCCATCATATGAATGGCTGGTGTCTGTGGTGTGGCAAAAAGAGGTAGTGGTGTGGTGTTGTCATGAACATCCTCTCCTCTCTCCCCACTCTCCTCGTCCCTTTCTACAACATTGACAACGGACATATGATTGATATGCTCTACCCCATCTACTTCCTCTCCCTCACTCCCTGTGTCTTCATCAGATGAAGAGTGATCGTCAGACTGCAATCCGGTGAGGTCTGGTTCGTCTTCTACGTCCTCCTCAGATGAGGAAGACGAAGAGGAAGAGTCAGACCCACCAGCATTCAGACTGATGGTCTTCTTCTTCTTGATGAAATCTGTAGCTTTGAGCTTCCGTCTCTCATTCTCTCCCTTCTTCTTTTTCTTCATCTTGTCCTTGCCCTTCCTTCCTTCCCCTTCTGCCTTACTACTCTCACTACTTTTGCCCTTCTGACTACCTTCTATCAGATGAGAGGGAGTAGCAATAGCTCCTGCCTTCCTCCTCATAGGGCAGTTGTTAGGATCATGCACATCTCGTGGGCAGTCTTTGAGGAGACAACGGACGAAACATACCCTCATAACATGATCACCTTCACAATTATAACACTTAATCCTGCCTTTGTTCTTCTGTCCTCCTACTAGAAACAGTGATAGGGTCAGATCGTGAGTTTCCGGATCCAGTACCATACAACTTGTGCATCCTAGTCATCGACACACTCCTTTGGGCGATTTGCTCCATAATCTGGAGGAATTCGTCCCAAGGGGGTCGTTGATGAGGAAGCAAAGCTTGCCAATGGTTCTCCCAGTAGGTCTTAAAAGGGGTTAAATGTTTTAATTTGTTTATGATCATATCAGCTTTCATGGGGACAGGGATGGG
The DNA here is from genome assembly GCA_019918135.1 of Paulinella micropora. Classification (NCBI taxonomy): domain Eukaryota; phylum Cercozoa; class Imbricatea; order Euglyphida; family Paulinellidae; genus Paulinella; species Paulinella micropora. The sequence goes on from WBZZ01000192.1 coordinate 132,931, forward strand.
TGCCTTCATCCTCTTCTCTTGCTTATCAATTATCGTGAGGTATGTAGCAAGCCATATACTTACTTCCTTAACCTTTTTGGGGTAGGAGTAGTAGATGGTTTGTTGGTCCTCTTGAAACTTGATAAGTTCGAGGCCCCCATAATGCTTCTGCAAAGCTGTGAGACAAGCAACCCCATCTGTTCTACCTTGCTTCATGATCATCATAACTTTGCGATCATGACAGCAAGATTGGAGCAGGTAGGCAAATAGGATTCTGTTTAGGGAATCATACCTTTGTTTTTCGATTGCTTCATAATACCTTGCAGATCCTTGAGGTTGAGAAGCGTACGGAAGGTTAGACTTGCTTCCGGGAGTCACAAATGGTACTTCACTTTTCAGCTCAGTAGGTATTATGATTTCCGGTTTAGCAGCTTTCCTTCGTTCTGCACTAGGCTCAACCTTAATTGACCCACCCTCCTTTGTTTCCTCCTTAACTTTGCTTTGATCTCCCGCTTCACCCCTTGGGGAGTGTAAGGTATCCTCAATAGGAGAGTCAGGAGGGACTAGGATGTTGGGTAATTTTAAGTTCTTGGTAAACGGATGATCCTCCATGCCTGGGATGATAGTCAAGACTTGTGGATTTGTTACACCAATGATCGAAATGAAAGTATGGTAAAACAAATCCCAGTCTGATTTATCATCATAGAACTTTGGAGGGTCCAGTTTTAGTTTCGCTAAGTCAAATGTAAACCTAGGTAGGTTGAAGAACTGACTTTGCAGATAGAGCTGCTGGTAGGTGGAAAGCTATCATAGGTGGTAGCTGAGGTAGCCTCAGTATAGTTTGAGCAATAGAGTCAGTGGTAGCACACGTGGTTTTAGAGAGAGAGAGAGAGAGAGAGAGAGAGAGAGAGAGAGAGAGAGAGAGTGAAGGGTGGTGTGGACAAGCAAACACTATTCTGTGTAGTGTGTGTGAGTCTGCTCGTAGCCTCTGTGGAGTTCTCTCTGTGTGGGAGTGTGTGTGGTTGCTTGCCTGTGTCTGTGCCATCAGAACAGCGTAAGCATAGCGTGACCCTATGTCTATTTAGCAAGTAGAGAGCTTAGCTGTGTGCTGTGTGTAAGTGTGTGTGTGTGGAGCGTGTGTCTGTTCGAGACTGACGGTGGTTAGAAATGACTACTAGTAAGACAGACAATAAGATCACGTTCACCGGCAAAGAGGCATGGATCCTATTGCATAGGCAGGTAGTGCAAAGCTGTAATGCTAAGGCCCCTAAGGAAGTGCTACAGGGTGCTGACGCCCACAAGCAATATGTACATCGCGAAAACGTATTAGGGATACAGCTTAAGGGTAGGGAGGTGCCCCCCTTTATACTAGCTTGGGAAGAGGTAGCAGAGTGGAATGATTGGGCTGACTTGGACAAAGAAGTAGTAAAGGAATACTTCGAGGACAAAGCCAAGGGTCCTCCTCGCCTGTGGCCTATGCCCAACCCCAAACCGGAGGCTTCAAACCTTGAGGAGGCGTTAGGGGTAGAGGAAGGACAGAAAACTCCAGTCAAGCGTTACAAACCGGTATTTAGCAGTCCGAAGTATAAACCAGCCACTGAGACCGAAGAAGGAAAGGAGGAGGAGGAGGAAGATGAAGACCGGCACACTTCTGACCTCTACTCTAGTGGGTATGCTAGCACTGACAAACCTAGGCTGTCAACTGGCAAGGGCTCAGACTTAGAGGGCGACAGCAAGAGTGGGGCCTCCCGAGGACAGACGGACCCCTCTAAGGTCAAAACCCCACTACGGGGTGCTGATCATGCTGGCGCACTGACACGACAGGTGATGGCCTATGACGCTAGTGTAGTTGCTGAGATGAGCAAGCAAAAAGAGAGGGTGTTCAATATCATCTATGACATGCTCGGTGGTGAGGCGAAGGGTCTAGTGCGTGACTTAGCTGATCCTGAGAAGCTGACCTTTGGACAAAACCCTAAAGCACTGTGGGACAGACTGCTAGTCCGGTACAAGAAAGCTGACCCCTCTGAGGTTCAGGACAAGGTGAAGGAACTGAATGACTTCCTCTTTACTAGTAAGCAACAGTACGTTGGTCAGTGTGTGGACTTGAACGCTAGGAGAGACTGGTTGGCCGACTATGGCCAAGCCCCAACCGAGGACCGGATGCAACAAATAGTGAAGGACGCGTTAGTGGGCCCAAAGCAATCTGACTCTAGGGTAAAGAAAGCTTGGCAAGTCTGGGTTGAAATGGCTGAACTGAGTCGTAAGCAGTTTAAGTGGGACTTCGCCTCCTGGTGGAAGTTCGTGCAAGATCGTGCCCTTGAGGTAGACAAGAGGTTTGACCGGGCCAAAGTGACTAGCTCTACGGAGAAAGGTTTGGCAGCTCGCAAGGCCGGGAAAGGGAAACCCAAGGAGGAGTGCTGGCTCTTCAGCAAGGAAGGCAAATGCACTCGTGGGGCCTCCTGCCGCTACCTCCATGTTGGAGGGAAGGTGAGAGGGGTGTGCTTCCTGTGGGACAAACAGGGGAAGTGTAGATGGGCCGACAAATGTAGGTTTGAGCATGATCCCGCTAAAGCCAAGAAGACCCCTCCCAAACCGGCAGACACCCCCAAGGGGGAGAAAAGCAAGAAGAACGAGAAGAGCAAGGGGCCAAAGTGCTTTAACTGCTTCGAAAAGGGACACATCGCCGGTAAGTGCAGCAAGAAGTGCCGGTTGTGCGGGGGCAAGCACAAGTTGAGCAAGTGCCCGGACAAAGGCCGAAAGGAGAAGGGGGAGGCAGCAAAGGGCTCCAACGGGGGTAGTGATAGCGACGACTCCGAGGATGAGGAGCCGGGCGTAGCCTTAGCCCAGATGGTAAAGTTCCTAACCGGCAAGTCGAAAGACAAAGCCCTCATGGCTAAACCCGGGAGTGCAAACCTTCCCGAACCGATCATACCCCCGGAAGACGAGAACAGTATTGGGATCTTGCTTGAGGACGACGCCAACATAGATAAGATGAATGAGGGGCGGTGCCATGGAGTAGCGGAAGGAAAGCGCCGGTGCGTAGCCCGGTTGAAGGACCTTGAGTCTCCCTTCAACAGCCTTAGGATTAAGGCAGGCACTCTCATCGATAGCAACTATTGCGTTGAGCATCAGTACCAGCGAGCCAAGCGAGAGAGAGAAAATACCTTGCGCCGGTGGGCAGCCGACATAGCTCGAAGGGATCATCTAGCTCTAATGTGCAAGATGGGAGAACTAGGGTGAGAAGCCCAAATCAAAAGTGGGAGTCATCCCCTAATGGTTGAGGCCATAGTGAGACACGAAGCCGCGAAGCGGGGTATCCAATGGAACCGGTCCCTCTTGCCCATCATCCACTATGCGAAGCCCCGTGAACCCGGACAGTTTACCGAGTGGGTCATTAGCCGTCAACCGGTAACATGGGAGGCGTCTGGTGTGCCCTCATGGCGGAAGGTGTACCGCCAACATGAACAGGCCGGTGCCCAAGCGAAGCATATGTACTTCCGTGGGGTATCCCCCTCTCGTGGGGGAGTTGTGCCCCCGTCCGTAGCATCGGTGCCGGTACGCGCCCAAGAGGTGAAGGGTACTCCCCTCCGTCCGGTAGCACCCAACCCCTGTGGAGAGAGTAAGGGTAGACCTAGAGGGGTGAGCGGGCCGTCAGCGGTACCTGCCCCGAAGGTTGAGATTGGTTCAAAGGCCGAGCCGGCTGAGGTTGGTAGTGGCATCATGAGCCAAAACCTGAAATCTTTACTCAAAGCAAAAAGGGAGAAGGTACAAGGGGTGAAGGTGAGGCCCGGCCCGGAGCACTACCAACCCGATGGTTTGGCGGACGTGGAAGATGAGCCTCTGGAGATGCAGTCCGAGGCAGATCCTTCCTCAGGATCCGACGGGGAGGAGGAGCGAGAAGGTGAAGAGTCCCCGGCTAATGATAGGGACGTGGGTAGAGCTCCGGTAAGGGTGCCGTCCCCCATGGGTCCCGACCACAGTGTTGATGCAGACCCCGGGGGTGAGGATGCTACCGCCGGGACCGATAGCAATCCGGTGACTACGCCCTCCACCAGCCCAAGCAATAGGCGTAGGGCAGTGGGCGCTCGTGCGTTTGGCTTCCTTGAGACGGTCCGAGCCTCCGTGAGTGGGATGCCCTGGTTTGCGTCCCATGCTAAGACGGTACCCCCTGCAGACCGAAAGGTGACTTCCCTGTTACCCCCTACTACTAGTACCGGTCCGTCTACGGCCCCCTCAACCTTAGCTGAGCCTGTCCCACCCGACTAGGTACCGGAGAGCGAGAGAGTCGACTCCGAGCCGTGGCAGAGCAGCAAGAGGAGATGCACCGGTTGCATCGTCCGGCATTGAGCGGTGAGGAAGAAAAAGATGAAGCTGACTTCCGGAATAGGTGGGGAGAGTGGACTAGGCTGTTGTACGACTGGGCGCAGGGGAGTGAGTATCCCATGAACAAACCTAGGTGGCCGAGACATTTGGCCGTAGAAGGAGCAGCAGCAAACAGTGCCGCCGTGTTTCAACCTCGTACTAAGCCGTTCAGAGTCCGAGAAAGGTGGTGGACGGTGAGAGCGTACTAGAGAAGGAATACGCAAGTTTGCCGGAAGCCGAGAGAGAAGCTGACCCGGTTGACGACCTAGTTCGTTTCATGACCGAACGCGGATGGATGGCTAAGGGTATTCGGCTAGCAGAACAGGCCCTCCTAGGACGGAGTGCGGACAAACATCCCATGTTCGATTCGGGAGCTACGTTGCACTTTGTGCCGGCCGGAGCTGAACAACGTTTGTTCAACATTCAGCGAGGAATGAATCGGGTAGACACGGTCAACGGGGAGACCACCGTGACTAAGAAGGGCTCATTAGACATGACGACCGTGAACGGAAAGGGGAAAAGAACAGGTTACATCTAGGTAGTGTGTGGGTTAGCCCCAACATAAATGAAACCTTAGTCTCCGGTCCTCAGTCAACCAAGGAAGGCAGTGTGGTTCTCAACAAGAAACGAGAGGGCTACATCACCAAGGCCCGGATACCGGACATTTCCCCAGAACTTAAGGCCGGGGTTCTGTACCTAGACGCGGTGGACAAGGTGTGGCGTTTCGTGACGTCCACCAACCAAGAGCTGGCTGCAGACAAGGTTGAGGCTAGAGCTCTCTTGGGAAAGAGATGGCTAAGGTCACGGAGTTGACTAGTGAACAACTTCATCAGAAGTTCGGAGGGCCCGAAAGCAGCATGCAGCGCCTCATCAGTGAAGCGTACGGGATCAAGATAGTGGGTGACAAAACCCATGAGCAAGCGGTAAAAGAGTGTAAGGAGTGTCCAGCCGCAAAAGGGGGGAAAGTGAACCACCGGCAAGCAACCAGTTGACACAGGTAGAGAAATTCGAAGCAGTGTCGTTCGACAAGTCCGGGTGCCTACGCAAACCCCTCCATGGTGGGTTTTGGTACGGCATGGTGGGAATCGAGGCTAACACCGGGTATGCGTTTGGCCTCCTTCTAAACGATGGCACAGCGGCACCACAAGTGCGGGAATGCATAAACTTCCTTGAGACGCAAAGCGGCAAGAAGGTGAAGGAAGTCCGGGTAGACGGTGAGCATACCTCAGCTGACTTCAAGGAGCTGGTCCGGGACACGGGAGTGAGGAAGAGGATCAACACCCTCAACGACTCAACAAGAACGCCTATGCCGAAGTGTCCCAACGTGACTTTTGGCGCAAAGCGTGCCATAACCTGGTTAAGGCTCAGCTACCCTATGAGTTCTTGGGATATGCATGGCAGCACGCTATCCTCTTGCACAACCTTTCACCGAAACGATCCGGTGGTGATGTCCGGATGTTTGAGCTTATGCCCCGTGAAAGGAAGGTGAATTGGATAGCTTACCTTCATCCTTTTGGGTGTCTATATCACATGGTCATCGAGGGCAGGTTAGGACATGACGAGAGCCGGACGCACATGGCCGCCTGGTTAGGGCTGAGTTTGGAGTACTCCGCACGCTTGATCCTGTATGAAGGAAGGGTGTCCCATGGCGAAACGTCAAGAACTTTGACGACAACCAGCCGGCCTGGCCTTTGTTGCAACCCCTCTGGGAGAAGAAGGGCCTGAGCTTGGAGCCGTTCAACCGAGACCCGTTAGTGGAAGACGCCGACCTTGAGCAGTTGTTTGTCCCAAAGCCCCGGGTGGGGGCGACCGATCCCGGTGAAGGTAAGAAGGCCCCGGATCAGGGGGAGCTTGATAGCTCCGATTCCGACGAAGTGGAGGAAGCGACCTCTGAACAGGAAGCAGTGAAAGCCGAGGAAGAGGCCCCCAATCCCGACCCGCAAACAATAGGGGAGCTGAAGGGAAGGTGGGTTGAGACCCCAGCCACTCAGTGGGGCTGGGCTTGGGCCAAGAGGACCTATGGGTTGGGTTTCCGGGACAAGGTCCGACGAGGCCAGTTGCAAGACGTGAGCGAACCCATATGGGTTAAGAAGCTGCAGAAGAAGAACGGACCGGCCCACTGGGTAAAGTTTGAGGATGACGACTCCCCAGACCGTATGTTGGACTCGGAGATTGTCAAGTACCTTGCCGACGGTCCGGAGACCGCCCATTTCACCACGTTCACTAGACCGGTGAGTGAGAAGCAAGCCGACGAGTTAGGGTACTGGGACGACGCCCGAGCCGAAGAGATGGCTACGCTCTGGGAGAAAGGTTGCTTCCGGAGAGTTCGAGCCGACTTAGTAGACAAGAAAGACATTTGTGAAGGCCGGTTCGTTGATGCTACCAAAGAGGCCGGGGGAGAGATCCTGAAGTTCAAAAGCCGATGGACTGCCAAGGGGTTTTCCATGATACAGGGATGCCATTTTGGGAAACGTGACTTCCCAACCCCGTGTGCTCTGACCATCTTGATGCTTTTCGCCCTAACGGTGTTCTTTGGCTTAGTCTTGTCAAAGTGGGACGTTGGCACCGCGTACACAGAGGCGTCCGCAGCTGAGCAGGGGTATCGCCCCAGTTACATCGTACCACCGTTTGGTTTAGAAGAGCCGGGGTATGCGTGGGAAATGCTTAAAGCCCTCTATGGCAGACCGGATGCGGGCCGCAAATGGTGGCGGTACAAGCTAGTCCCGTTCTTAGAAGGTTTGGGCTTTAAGGCTCATGTCGCTTTTCCTTGCTTCTTTTGGCGTCGGCTACCCGGTAAGGACAAACCGGACTTTGTGTTCGTGCACGTCGACGACATGATTGGAGCGTTCAGTGGTAAGGATGTCGAAGCGGAGTTCTTAGCTGTCGGTAAGAGGGCCTTTAGTGTCTTTAAGCAAGAGGCGCCGACCGGGGTGATGGGCTTGAACATCGAAGATAAGGAAAACTGTCGGTTAGGCCGTACGATCAAGATCTCTCAGGAGGACTTTATCAGGGAGGCCGTTGAGAAGCTACAGTGCACCGGTCTAGCTACTGCCGATTCGCCGTGGTTGATGCCGGGAGTGCGAGCCGGTAAGCAATCCGTGTTAGAGCAGTTCTCACCGCAGCACATCGTAAGTGTCCTCTTGTGGACACGCATCACTCGGCACGAGGTCTTGGGCCCAATAGGGAGGTAGCAACCCATGCCTTGAAGCCTGAGTTGTTTAATTACCAGCAAGCCGAACAGATCGTGAGGTACCTCAGTGGCACCCGATCTCAAGGTATTCGCTTTACCAAGGCGGATGGCACCCGCTTGATGTCGTGGGCCGACTCAAGTTGGAAGGGTACGCCTGATGACCGCCGCGCTCGCTTAGCGGGCTTTCATTATTTTCTGGGAGGCTCCGCGCTTCCCTTTTGCCTGAAGCGAAACGTATCGGTGGCCCCACAAAAGGGGACAGCATTTGAAGCGCGAGTGGAGGAGAAGGCTAGGGCTACGGTCGATGAGCTGGTGGCGTCCGCGCCGGGAAGTGGGGAGTGTCAAGAGGCGGCGGCGGGCGAGTGTCTGGTGCCGGCGGCGCCGGAAGCCTCATCCTGCGAGGCCGAGGTGTACGCAATGGTGGAGGTGTACCACGGGCAGGATAAAATCACCAATTTTGTACAGTGCATCGCTGGCGGACGGGTCGCCGACGCGCTGGGGCCGTACGGGTGGGGGCAGCCCCCCCATCTTGTACGGCGACAACCAGGGAGCGTTAGATCTTGCTGAAACTAATGTGTTTGCTAGGAAACTAGGACATGTGGACCTGCGGTGTGCTATTGTGAACCAGAAGGTGGAGGCGGGCCTCGTCGTCAACGAGAAGGTGGGCTCCAACGACAACCTTGCTGACATCAAGACCAAGGCCATGCGGGGGGAGCCGTACAACCGTCGCGTCCGGCATGTGGCGAAGGACTAAAGACTCGGGGAACCGTTCCCTCTCAGAGAGACGACCCTCCCGACAGCAGGACTTCCTACAACGTGGACTCTTGGGAAGGACTCTTGTTAGTTTTCCCGATAGCAATGGAATAGCGATTAGTAATTAGGTGACTAGATTGCCGAACTCCACATGTAGTGGAGACGTAGGCTAGCACCTCTGCTTTCTTATAGTCGTATTTTATGCACTGTTGTGCTTATTGCGATTTAGTTGTTAATAGTGTAGCTTCTTTGCCGAACTCCACAGGAGACGTAGGATAGCTCACTTTGCGCTTTGCTTATTTGCGTAATCTAGTTGTTGGTTGCGCGTTGCATTGTGGACACTGACTCGTAAGGGAATCTAATTAAGGGGGAGCATTGGACAATTAATTAGACCCTTCCTCCTCAACTACGTCCGTATTGCTATTTGGTACGTTAGCAATATTTGTTACGGTTAGTAGTATTATTAGTTATTAATACAGTCATTTAGAGTACCTTTTCTGGTACTGGTGGCACTAGCTTTTTACCATTACCCTTATTACCCATATCAGGCCGTTTCGTGGGTCATTTTCTGGAGGTACATCTTTTGTGTAACGTCGTCAGTTAGACTGGCGGGCATTGTTTCATTATTGTTAAATTCTTCTGCGTGGGAAATCGTGAACCGGTAGGAGGGGGACGCCCCAAGTGCCGGTTGCCGTTTGGAGAAGTCGCGAGGGTTTTCTTCTAACGTTACGAGCTCAACCGATTGAAAGAGAATTTGTGAGTTGAAGTTTGTATACAACTCTTCAAGCAGGCAGATATTAATACAACGAACTTTTATTAAGAACACTATGGCTGCATTGAGTCCTGACTCTGTGTGAGCAGGTGAAACTTACCAGTAAGTTGAATAGCAGAGAGGTCACTTCGTTTATTTACGTAATTTCGAACTCGTTGCAGACTTGAAGGCGACTTACGATCGAAGGTGAATCGTAGATTGTGAGGTCTCCAGTTCTCAAACGGATAGTGTCTTTTTGTTTCTAGTCAACAGTCATAAAACGGATAGTGTCGGGCTGGTGAACTCAAAAATTCAAACTGATTTGGGAAGGCTAGGCGAGAATGACTGGGACAGATGTAGTTGAAAAACTTGAGCAGTCACCCAAACATTGTTTTTCCGTCACTCTTGTTACCCTTGTCCACAAATTTACCGCAACGTGCGTGTTTCACGGGAAATCGGGGAAAAAGGCAACAGAGTGGGAAAAAGGCAACTTGATAGTTGATCTTTTCTAAAAAGATATTTGACTTGATCGTTTGAGTTTGAAATCATTTCTGAACGGAATCGGAAACTAGTTAGTGAAGTCGAAACGTCGTGCAGAGGAGCCTTTGAATCTAATGAACCGGCCAAAAAGAGTGAATCATCAACGGTAAAGGTTTTGGCAGGTCGTTAAGGTGCTCAGTTTGATAGCCCCCCCCCCCCCCCAAGACCTAACGGTTGAGTTGAGTTGCGTACAGAATGAGTGATTAACGAACGAAGTATGATGTCTCGCTATATATATATTAAAAAAAAGTGTCAAAAGGAAAAAGAGAAATGGATGAGTCTCTTAAACCATAGGAGATAAAATAATGATGCGTCTATGATTGCGCGATGCGGATGATGATCAGCCGGGGCCGGATATCATGATGATTCGCAGCAGGACTGGGACATTTGAGGCGCAGTAGCGAGCGATGATATCGGGGGGGAGGCAATGTCGAGCCGTAGAAAATTAGGTGGCCTGCTATCACATAGCCGAGATGAACCAATGAAGCACCAAATATGCCGTGCCGATATAGCCACTGAGGAGTTCAATTTCGGTGAGAATGATCGTTGACCTGCAGGCACAAGAGGCGATCAAGGACTTACATGGACACGCCGGTCATGGCGTAATTCTTCTAGGGACGATAACGGTTCAAGTGGGAAAAGCGCTGGGCGGTGGCGGGTGAAGCCGGTACGATGAGCAAAACCCACTTGAGAGTGATGGGGGTGGCTATTCCTTGGACTTTGCTTTCTTGCCTTCTGGAAGACGTGCAATGGGAAGGTTTCGCCGGTGATGAGAGTACCTCGAAAACGCTAAGAACGTTGGCGGGGAGCCGAACTCCTTGTTCTTCTTGAAGGGACGCCACTCGATGTGACGATGAACTTGATGGTTGGTGATATCGATGTCGAAGAGGAGGTGCTTCCAGGAGGCTAGGGGATTGTTCCAGTTCTGGACAGTAGATTTGTCCTCCGTGTCTTCGTAGATGGGAGGTTGGGGTCCGAGGTTGTACAACTCGGTGAACCACAAGGTCATCTTCCTCGTTCTCCGGGTCCTCATCTAAAACGATGCCAAGCTTGACTTGGTTGCGGTCGATGAATGCAACGACTTCACCAGTGGTGTAGTTGGCAGTTGTCCACTGCGACTGAGTTAAGCGGGGCGACGCCGTCGGTGGGAGCAGTGTACGGGTGTGAGCGGTCGATCCGCTTCAATACCTTGTTGGTCTTGAGGTAGCGAAGCTTGAAGCAGTTGGAGTTGACCTGCTCCAAGATCGCGTAGGGGCCGTCGAACTGAAGGACGGACGAGGCGGGGATGAGGGCTTAGGGCGGTAGACGGTGACAGTGTCGCCAACCTTCCACTCCTTGACGGCCTTGCGGCGGCCCTTGTTCTTCTGAGCAACAGATCGGGCGCGGGAGACGTCTGTGTACGTACTGATGTACGCTGTGACGGCAGTGCGGGCGCGGCGTTGCAGTTCGATCTGCTCGGAAGACTGAAGCGAAATCGTAGGGGAAGCGTCGAGAGCGGCGCTTGAGGCGGAGGCGCGGGCAGTGACGATCTCCGGGGAATCGAAGAAGTCCAGTGTGCACCGGGGTTTGCGCGCTAGCATGCCCTCAAAGGCGGTTGTACCTGTAGCCGTGGACACATAAGTGTTCTGGGCGAAGGAGAGGGACGGGATGATGATAGGCCAATTCAATTTATCTGCCTTGGGCAGAGATTGGATCGCCGTGCGGATCGCCTTGTGTCGGCACTCCACGAAGCAGAGTTGATGGTGAGAGTAGGGTGCGGTGGTCAGCCGGCCTCAGTGCAAAAGCGTTTGGCTAATGTACCTACAAACGAGCTGTGGTAGTCGGAGAAGATGGACTTCGGAAAACCAAAGATGTATGCTCATCGGTTGAGGATGATCTCAACGGTCTCTTCGGCGGAAGTGGAGATGCAGGGGACGAATTGAAGGAATCCTGAGAAGAGATTGATGATCGTCAGGATGTACTGAAAAACAGCGCCCGGGATGCCGACGTACATATGATCGATGCCGATGCCTTGACCTTGACTGCTCCACTTCAGCGAAGAGTAGCGGCCGTGGTTGAGGGTGAGGAGCGCGTGGACCAAGTGACAAAAGTGGCAGTCGCGGAGGGTGGCGAGGACATCAACGTGCATGATATCCGTGCCGTCGATGCGGAACCAAATGTAGCGCTCCTTGATGAAGGGGACGAGTGTCGGCGCTTTGGCGTAGTTCTGCATCAAGTGGGCGTAGTTGATCAAAGGACGGCGTAGCTCTTCTGGGACGTAGATCTTCAACGTTGACTGTTCGGCGTCGACGAGGACGGCGAGGCCTTGGCGGAGAGTCAATTCTGTTCATCCGGCGGAGACGGTAGGGGCGCCGTCGGTCCAGAGAGGGGCCGTGAAGGCGTCTTGTCGTTGCGCGTCCATGATTTGCTGGCGCGTGACGCGCGGGGCGTGCGAGGTAGCGACAAGGGGGTATATGTAGTGGTGTTCCATGCCGAGGCCAAAGACTAGCCACACTAAGTTGTCGTCACTGGAATAGGATCTTGCGACACGTATCGACTGCCTCTTGTTGGAACTAATAATTAATATTAATAATAGTTAGTTACCCGGCCGGCTGTATCGGAGTAACGGTGTCGTTAGAGCCATTACTTAGATCCGGCCAGTCATGTTACTTTGCGCTCTGCGCTTTGCGCCTTTTCTGTTTTCTGTTAAAGTTCTGTTACTGCAAACTGCGTTTGGTGAGAGTTCCAGATTAATATATTTAATACAATTAATATATTATTCTAACAGGTTATCGAGCCTTGGAGTGCGAACTCTGTGTAAAGAACTTTAATCATCTATACACAGATTTGATGGGCGTGCATCAGGCAGCCACCACAAGGGTGTTGCAGGTGGACTTGCGCCAGGCAGTCACCCACAACAGTGGGCGTGCAATAGGCAGCCACTGTGATCTGTTCTGTGGTTTGACTAGGTACGAAATAGGTACTAGTATACCACAACCTTGCATTTATCCTTTTACCTCTCTTTCTATCCTAGCCGATAGAATTCATTTGATAGTCGAGTTTTTCTCCTATCTTCCGCCCTTTGACTGTCAATATGGCATACAATTCCACCTTTCGCTCCTCCCCTCGTGTCGAATGCACGGTTCTTCAGAGCTCACGACCTCACCACACCTCTCTCTCACTCCTCACACAGTCACAGCAACGACACAAGGAGTAGATGCGATGATGCAGTACGAGTTCAACAATAGCTTTGCAATTTAAGCTGTTGTGTCCGTGGCAGCGGGTGCTCAATCCCGACAGGCACCACGTCCAGCACAACTGGCCTACGGTCTTGCAGTCTCTTGCTTTGCAACTTGTTGTGTCCGTGGCAGCGGGTGCTCAATCCCGACAGGCACCACGTCCAACTCGCTGCTTGCTTGCTCACTGGTCTTGTAAATTGTTGTGTCCGTGGCAGCGGGTGCTCAATCCCGACAGACACCACGTCCAACACAACCGTCCACGTCACATAACAGATGAACAACACCTTTAGGAGGCCCACCCCTCTCGCACTACGACCTGTACGCTTCGGTGTAACCCCCCTGTCTCTCTCAGTGTCCTGTCCCCCACCTTGCCCTTGCACTGCACACAAGCAGAGCAGGGCGTGGGTAGTGTCTACAGTGATCAGCTGTAGCCACACAATCGAAAATGCGCACTTTCCTGTAACGGGGTCACTTACGATGGACACCACACCCCTTTAACGAAGGTTCTCCTCTGCGATCCGTTGCACAGATCACGCTGCAAGGCTCATAACAAGTTAGAAGAAAACCCTCGCGACTTCTCCAAACGGCAACCGGCACTTGGGGCGTCCCCCTCTGACCGGTTCACGATTTCCCACGCAGAAGAATTTAACAATAATGACTCTGAACAATTCCCACCAGTCTAACTGACCGTCGGCGACGTCACACAAAAGATGTACCTCCAGAAAATGACTCACGAAACGGCCTGATATGGGTAACAAGGGTAATGATAAAAGTTGAAGCTAGTGCCACCAGTACCAGACTTGAAAAGGTACTCTAAATGACTGTATTAATAACTAATAATACTACTAACAGTAACGAATATTGCTAACGTACCAAATAGCAATACGAACGTAGTTGAGGAGGAAGGGTCTAATATTGTCCAATGCGTAAGGGTAGACCAAGTGTCTTGTTACAGCACTTTGGTGACGCCGCCGCTTCATTCTTACATCTTTTGTATCTCCGAGGCTTTGATGCTAGTGACCACTTCCATTCAAGTTTCCTTTTACACTTCCCACTTAATCCTATTAACACTCAGTAGTGGTAAATATTTTATTAAAACATTGTCACCTTTGCGTAAAAAAAAGTTACTACAGATGGTAGGGGAACGCTCCGGTTGCAGGTTTCTAACTGAAGCGATTGCGGAGGCCATTGCCACGTGTTACAATCCCCGAAGATAGCTCAATAAAAAGTCGGTAATACAACCAGACACAAATCCTCAAAAGAGAATGATGTCTCGTTATATTACTAGCTCAATAAAGCCGAAAAGAAAACGGCAACAGACCAAGGTTAAAATGGCATTAGGTCAAATCCGGCCAAACGATATTGAAAATAATGGGAAAAAACTAGGTGCACCTGACACCAGAAAAAGGGTACTTTTTACCGGCTATCCGGGGGGTGATGCCTACAGTACCCCTTCCCGTTTTTTTGACGGAAATATGCAATATTTTCGTCATATAATTGCTGATTTCTTTTCTGCACAAACGCTACGGGGTGTCGCAACTAAGTGCATTAACCCACGGATAGACGGTGCAGTGGATATATAAAACGCATACGCCAGACACGAGTCAACTATAAATCTCCAGCCTCGTTTTTGTAAATAAAAACTCCTCCTTCCACACTTGTTGTCTCCCCCGTAACTTAATTCTGAGGCAGTATGTCAAGAACAAATAGTATTACTATTGCAATAAAAGCAGCGTTATAATTTTTCTCCTTCTCCAAAAACACTTCCGATCAGCAAATACATTGTCTTTTAATAACATACCCTTGTATTCAATCGGTTACCTTAATATAGTACTAGGGGGCCAGACCTAATAACTATATCCAAAGCCGGGGTGAGTGAGCCCGACCATGCGATATGCCGACACAAGTAGAGACGGACCGTGCTGGTATGACGATATTAAGTATATCCAAAGAAAAAAATTTAATATGTCTACTATGAGAACATTTTTTGAGAACATCACCCTGGATACTTGAAGCAGGGTCGTACCAGGAAACCATCGCTAAACTCACAAGCGATCCCCTTATACGGTGTCGTATCCATTTGCCGATTGACCCTCGCACTCATATGTTGCGATAAAAATGCCAAGTAACAACAATGGTATAAAAACATTTTAATAAGACATGATCTGACATGGGCACTATGAGATTAATCCACATGCAGCTTTCAATGTCCGACGCGTGATAAAAGAAAAAAATGTCACTTACTGCCTTCGTCGCCTTGCGCGAACCCCTTTGCCAGGTGGCGGGCCGCCAACAAAAGTCAAGTCAAACTTCGACTCCTCCAGAATGTCCCATATTTTGTTAGGGATGGCGCCCAAAGATAAGTCAAAAGGAATATCAAGCACTCCTCTAGGCAGTAACTGAATAGTCCACGCAGTGTGGTCTTTGTCTCGAAGGGTAATAGTATCATCCCATGTCTCGAGATTTTTCGCGTCTTTGTACACCGGTAAATATTGTCTAGCTTTTGGATCCTCAACAGGGTCCATGCTTCTCCAAAAATGGAGTACCGGTTGTATCGTTTTTGCTGCTAAGGATCTCTTCGACGTCCGTGCTGCCCGTGTAGTCTGCGGGACCGCCACAGCTCGCATGAGATAAAAATCTGAGAGAGTGTCATCGGCAACATGAGATTCTGCCGGTCTCAACAGATAAAAAGCGTCTCGGACCCACTTGATGGCCGCAATCGCCTCTCCTTCCTTCCATCGCACATGTCGAATGTCCACATTACCCGCGTTCGGGTTAGTGTCCTTCTCTTCTCCTCCTCCATGGACATCCGTCGCTCGCGTCGACCTTGCCACCTTCCTCGGTTGGTCGAAGAGACATCGTTTTGCGCTCTCCTCCTCTGCGCCTCCGTGAACTTCTCCTTCGTACCGCCGCGGACTATGGGGGCTTTAGACTGAGTCCCCGCCGCGCTTTTGCGGTTTGAGTCTTCCTTACTCTCCTTCTCGGTCTCCTCCTTCTCCGTGACAGGTGCCCGATAGGCATTCTCCTCCTCTAAGGTATCCTCCTTCTGTATAGGCGGTACCTCTTTGAAGTCCTCCTTCATCCGTTTCAACGCCTCCTCAACGGATTCATCCTCAAGTAAGAAGGGGTCATATTTGATCAGCCTTCGAACATTCACAATCTGCACCTTCCCTCTACCCCTGATCTTATAATTCAGAGGTCCCATCTGTTCCATGACCTGGTATGGTCCTTTCCAGTAGGTAAACAGCTTAGAGCTAACCCCCTTAGGGACTTGAGGATGGTACAAGAGTACAATATCCCCAACCTGGAAACGGACTTGATCTAAGTGCGCTTGTCGCACTCCTTGTGCGTCAGTCTTTCTGCGCTCCGCCTCCCTGTGCGCCGCAACTATTTGTTCCGCCTCCATCTTCGCTCTTAGTCTCATCCCGAACAACTCATCCTCATCTGCCCAAGTGTCTTTTGGATGCAGAAGTGAGGTTGGGATATTAGGCTCTCGGCCGTAAACCAATTGATATGGCGAGACTGAGCTCCTGGCTCCTCCTAATGCCGATGAGGGTAGACAGTTCATTGCAAAGGCAAATGAAGGTGCTGCCTCCACCCAGGCTCTCTGAGTCTCCTTCTTCATACAGTACATCTTAAGCGAGGCTTTGAGAGGTCTATCATCATGTACCCACTCGATCTTGCCATTCGCTCTCGGGTTATAGGCAGTAACATATTGCCATTTCATCCCGTAGTACTTAGATAGTCTGTCGATGACTTCATTATTAAAGTCAGAACCTCGATCAGAACATATCTTTCTAGGCACTCCGATCTGCGAGACGATCCTATCGATCAGAGCCTCCGCAGTTGTCTTGCCTGTAGCGTCCTTAACAGGAACAACCCAGACATAATTGGTGGCTCGATCTATTGCGGTAAGAAGGTATCTGTACCCTTCTGCCGATTCGGGGAAAGGTCCCACATGATCGATGTGTAAAAATTCAAACATCCCGGCGTGTAACGGGAATGTACCGATCAGGCCAAAGTTCGCCTTCAGCGGTGTCTTTGTGGTTTTGCATGGGATGCATGCGTCCACTTCCCTGTCTATCTCCTCCTTCATCCCTTTCCACCAAAATCGCCTCGCTATGAACCAATGAGTTCTTTGTCGACCCGGATGTGCCAGTAAGGGGCAGTTATGGGCTGCGACATATATAAAGCGCCTCAACTTCTCTGGTACCCAGAGAGTCCATTTGTCAGGCTGTGATGCAAATTTGCCATGCTGGCCCTTGTACCACAATAGCCCATCTCTCCACGCCATCTCCTTCATCTGATCTTTGATCTGTGGAGTCTTTTTAAGCTCATTAGGGTTCTTGTATAACGTTATGAGCTCCTTGAACTCCGGATCCGTCGCCTGTTGCTGCCTCCACGCGGTAGGCGAGACGATATGAATAGTACCGTCCTCCAACCTTACTCCTACCCTTTCCGGGTCTTCATCAAGCTCGCTTCGATTTTCCTGTGGAGGTTCAGTACAGACCTCAGTCGTCTCCTCCTCTTCTTGGAAAACGCCTTCGCGTTCTCGTATGCATCATAAGACCACTCAGCGTCTTCGAGAACATGCGCCTCACAGCATATGCCATGCTCCGGGCCTTGAGGACTATATCGTAGACCCGTGCGGTCATAACGAATGCCTCTTGCCATCTGCATCGCCTCTATGTGGCTCACCTCGTATACCTTGTCCGTGGACAGGTCCATCATCTCCACTGATGATACGAGAGCCGACACCTCCGACTGAAACTCTAGCCTGGAAAGGCTATCAGCGACTACGTTTCGCTTTCCCGGTAAGTAGACCATCGTGAAATTGAAACATGACAAGAAAGCTTGCCACCGCGCCAAACGGCCGGTTTGTTCATGATTCATCAACCAAAGAAGGTTGTGGTGATCGGTCCTAACCGTGAATAGAGGTCCTCCCCACAAGTATTCTCTGAGCCTCTTGAGAGCCCATCTACTGCCAACGCCTCCCTCTGTCGCGTGCAGTAATTTCGCTCCGCCGCACACAGCTTTCTACTAATAAACATGATCGGGCGCAACTTTTTCTCCTCATCTTCCTGTTGCAGCACCGCGCCAATCGCAAACTTAGATGCATCCGTGTCGACTACGAACGGTTTCGTAAAGTCGGGCATCATAAGTACTAATCCGCCGTCCTTGGGATCTTTATAAATGATATCTTTGAGCGTATTAAACGCCTGCAAAGCCTCCTCATCCCACTTCTCAAAGTCTCCAAAATCAATCATCTTCTCCAGCTTAGCCCGAGTTGCACCCCAATCGGATATGAACTGGCTGTAGTACTGTGCCATCGCAAGAAAGGAGTGTAACTCCGTGCGATTCTTTGGCAACTGTCTACTCATGATCTCCTCCCTCTTTTCGCGCGATATCGAGACCCTATTATGAGAAATCTCGTAACCCAAATACGTCACACTTGTCCTGGCAAGCTGACATTTCTTTAGGTTGCATTTCAGGCCAAAAGCTCCGATGCGCCTGAAGACATCTGACAAGTGATCGATATGCTCTTCCATTGTGTTAGAGTATACGATGATGTCATCGATGTAACAAAATGCATATTCTCCCGCCTTCTGTCCTCTCCTTCTCATAAAACCATCCTCCGACTGGTCGTCATATTGACCGCTCAACATCTTCTGCATCGCCTTCTGAAAGAGCCCCGGGGCCTGTTTGAGTCCCATTGGAAGCACCTTCCACTGGTATATTTCCATACCCACAACGAATGCAGTCAGCCATCTGGATTTCTCGTCCAGTGGTATCTGCCAGAAGCCGTTCTTAAGGTCAATGACCGAATAGAATTTAGCATTCCGCAGCACCCTTCTGCCTTCTTCTAAGGTCGGCAGAGGATTTCTCTCTTCCTCTAGCACCTTATTCACACGGGCATAATTGATCGTCAAGCGCCATTCTCCTCCTGGCTTAGGGACGATTTTCGGTTGAGAGACAATTGGAGATGTACATCTCTCAATAAAGTCCTCATCGAGCAACTGTCTCACATTCTCCTCCGCTATTTTTGCCTCATGTATGCTCAAACTTGCCCTCCGTGGTGCCGGAGATGGCTCCGCACCCGGTATCTTGTAAATGACAGCAGTGAAGTCATCCGACTTTACACCACCTGCCCGAGGAGGGTCGAAAATTTCTCTGTACGCCTCCATCTTAGCTTTGAGAAACGCCTTCTCTCTCTCCGAACCCACTCCTTCTAAAATTTTCCGCGCCGCCGCTTGGAAATCTTCCTCCGACATCTTCTTATGCTCCTTGAGGGGCGCTAAGTCCTCCTCCAAACTCAAATCTTCCTCGGACAAATCGTCTAGTCCCGTTCTTTCATACGTGACTGTGTCCGGCTCATCATCATGACCCAGCCCGACAAGCATATCAATAAGGTTCGCGTATTGTATCGGAGCCTTACGGGTGTAGAAACCATCAAAGCATGTGAAAGCTTGAGGTATCAATTTCAACTTGTCCTGGGCTCTGAGCTTTTGCTTGTATGCACTGCTCTGCTCCCGAGACCCGAGTCGACAAGCCACCACTAACTGTTGCTTGCGAGAAGGAACAGGTATAGGATGATCAATAAGCCGGTCCCTTATCTCCTGTGCCCAGATCGCCTTCTCATTGTATGGCAGAATGACAGTATACGGCTTGTTACTCTCAAATAGAGTCCGTAGACACTTTTTCACTTCAGTTAATGAGCGCGGCCAGGTAGGCACATCGCCCCAAAAGTTCGTGATAAAAGTTTTAATGTCATCCGCTGGAGTATCGGGGATACGCCCCTTCCTCCTTGGCACAAACGCCTCTCTCTTCTCATCTGACACCTTCGCATGGTAACAGTAGCCATTAGTAATATGGACATCTGCCCCGCCACCTTCTGCGAATCTGGCCAACGACGGGCACTGTTTCGCAACACATATTATCTCCTCATTACGCGCTACGACTAAGTCATCAATAGACTTTCTGTCCCATGCGGGAATCGTAACCGTATACGCCTGCATCTCCGTCTCCCAATTGTCGGTCCAGGTCAGTTCCTCCGGCACTGTGACATAGGGGTGTACATAGGCTTCAGTTGCCTCATGTACGAAGGCCAACTTTTTCCTCTCCGTTGCTAGACTCAGCTCAAAAGCCTCGTATGAGTCAGTAGCAGTCATCGGATTAATATCCTCCTCCTCTCCATTCTTCACTCCATAAATCACCCGCCGTGCGGCGCAATCGATCACAGCCCCCATCGTAGCCAATTGGTCATACGACAGCAGGATTGAACCGTGGTAATCGGGGACAACATAGAGGTCCGCACGATATACTCGACCGGATTTCAATTTGAAAATTAATGTGACGATGCCCGTAATTTCCGTACGGCTGCCTACCCCTTTTAGGGTCCCCTTTGTTTTTCTAATGTTTTTGTCCACCCATGTCCGGTGACTATTCAAAAACTTCTGGCCGACAATATTAATATTCGCCATCGTATCATTACCAACTTTTAATGTGGTTTGTAAAGTTTCACAAAAGAGGTCAGTGTAGCATAGCGCGTCTGGTCTATGTAAACTAGCCGCTAGCACATGAATTTTCCGTTCTAGGGTTTTGAGTCTAAGCTCAAGTTCCTTGTCCTCTTCTCGTTCTCCCCCTTTTCCGCCAACTTAACTTCTTGAGTCTCCGGGGCTTCCGGTATCTCGAGTGTCTTTTGGACAGAGTCTGGTACACCGAGTGTACTCGTGTCTATAGCAGAGACTATTGAGTCCTTTGGCGGGGGTACGGTCCGCTGCTTCTTCGTAGGAGAAGACCTAGCCTTTGGTTTCGGCTTCCTCTCCTCCATCGCCTTCTTCGCCTTCCTATTCGCATCATTTATCATATTAGCTCTCGAAGGATGAACTAGCAAGTGCTTACCTTGAGGCTTGTGAGGCTGTGTGCCTTCACCTTCACGTCTGGGAGGAACGGAACCGTTCGTATCCTGTTCATCAACAGTAGGCATAACTGTGACTGTCGGATTAAAAAGAACAGTTTTTATCTCCTTCTCTCTCTTCTTTTCCTCTCTCTTCTCCTCCCGTCAGTCTACGACGACAACACGCTCACCTGAGCCGGTGTCTTCGTCTTGACGTCCCCCCTCCGTAGCGGTATAAGCTTGCTGGGGGTAGTTGGAGCTGGAACTGGTGCTATAATTCCAGTATCCGTGTCCTCTGGGAGGGCGCGCTGGGGTCCGTCCTCCCCTTCCACGAAAGCCTCGTCCTCGTGGTGCCGCCCCTCTTGGTGTCCCTCGGGACCCTCGTGACGATCCTCTCATCTCTCCTCCTCCTCTAGTCGGCGCCTTTGATCGGCCCGATGTCTCTCTCTTCTCCCTTCTCTTCATTCTGTCAAGGAAGTAAATGATGGCCTCCCGGAACTCCGCATCCGAGACCATATTCGCATTCCACCTCCCCTCCTCCAACTCCTTCTTGTACATGGCGTACATGGTCTTTTTCATGCCTTCGAGCTCTCTAAGGAAAAGATTTCGCTGCCTATCATCAAGAGAGTCGTGGCTGAAGAGGCAATTGCCTACTCCTTTCTGTGCCTCATGCTTACACGCCATGTATGAAAAATAGCGGTAGCACGGCGTCGGCTCATCATCTCTCCCCCTCTTGAGACCTGCCGTTCGAGTTGCATGTGCTGCTTGAGCACCTCCAACCCCCTGTGTCGCGGCACTGGAGAATGACTCGGTGGCAGTGTCCAATTCGGAACACGCGTCGAGCACCTCCTTGAACAGGTCGCCCGGCGGAGTAGCCGCTACAGTCCTCTCGTATATATTCGTTTCTAAAAAATCCGCCGTCTTCACCGCCGTGAAGGTCGGACAGGACTGTATGATCCTTGCGAGCTTGCTCGGGTGTCGTGTACACAAAGCACTCAGGAAGTACAAAATGATAGACTTCCGGCTATAAAAGAGCCCGTACTTGGCGCTGACCTCAGTGAGGATCGCTGCCAACCTCGTGCCAATGCCCAGCCCTTCGTTCACCTCTTGAAAAATCTCAAACCCAATCAAAGTACCAGTGCACAGGTGCTGATACCCATGAGTTTTAAAGTATTGCAAGAGGACGGCAACTGGCACCGTGCATTGCAGGTCTGAGGCTGCTCTCCTAGCCGCCACCTCTACCGCTCTCATCGCCTTGTACTCCCCAACATCAAACCCTTGTGTGATGATTGATGGGTCCAACAAGGTGTACAACGCCTCATACTCCTGTGTTTCGTCCGTTGGATGCTGCTTCATACAAGCATCAATTCTTCTGAGCTTGTCTCGAAGGTTCGCATCCGTGTCCTTCTGACTCGCTGTCTCTGCATACAGCGTCAGAGCAGTGGCATCGGACTTTGTATATTTTTGGAAGGCCTGTATGATAGCCTGTCTGTCCTTTTTGTCATTACTGTTGACAATAACAGTGGTAGGCGCTGAGCTAGTCGCAGGGGCCGAAGGGGCTGTGTGGGCTGACGGGGCGGAGCGGCCCGAGGGAGCCATATAAGATCCAGAGGAATATTTCGGTCCCTTTGTTCCCGCCGCCTTGGCTAATGCAATCTTTGCCTCCATCTCCTTCTTTTCTTTCTCAGCCGCTAGCTCTTTGATATACAGCTCTTGGGCATGATGAAAAAAAGACAGGATCTCAGCTGCCTTCCGAAGGAACAAGGCCTTCTCCGCCAACTCCTTCTCTCCCGCTTTATTGGTGGGGGGTGGTGCGGCCGTCCCCTCCAAGATCGTATGATCCTTCGTGAAGACCCACCTCTTCCATGCGTCATCCTTCACCAAGGCCGCATGCAGCTTCTTCATCCTCGTCACCCCTCCAGCTTCGCCTTCTATTTCCCTCAGGGCCGGGTGAAGGTCCCTGCCAAACTGGGTGTGTTGGAGTTTACCCAGGTCCACTAACTTGGCCTCCATAAGTTTCAGAGACACATCCATGACATTGATCTGTCCTTTTGGATTCCTGAACTTAAACTCCTTTTCCACTCTCTTTATTGAATCAATGTCCTGACCAGGATCGAGCAACCTAGCCAGTGCTCTTGTGTTCCATGGCAGCACAGTCTTTCCAGTCTGGTACTCAAAGAGTATAGCACACTCAAACACTGTCCATGAGAGGTCGAGTAGCTCCAGTAAAGACATATTGTCCCCAAATGAGACATGTTGCACCTGTAACTGTGCACCGTCGTCTCTGAGGAATTCTGCGAGAGGCAGAGCTTGCCTTGGGAGAGGGTAACAGATGTCCTCCTTCTTCAAGGGTTGTCCCCATCGCATTTCTTGGGGAATGTATAGCCATTTATAGGCCTCATCCTTCCCTTTCTTCTCCTCAAACTCCTTCTTACTTAGTTTGCCATATTCGGCCACAAACCTCGCTTCCTCTCCTCCCTTCTGCTCCTCCTCGACTTCCTCTGCTCCTCCTGTGTCAAAGGAAGGTGCCAGATCTCCTCCTTCTGCATGAGAGTCAACGAACTCCTCTTCGTTTCCTGGGGTTCGCTCACTCTCCCCCCTCCTTCCTGCCAGTCTTCAGACCTAGTAGACATGGATGCTGAAGGAATACGGATGAGACAGAGTTGTTTCTACCCAGTAATTGCTCTGTTCGTCTATGAGGAACGAATAGAGAGAAAAAACGAAAAGACAGTATAGAGAGAGAGCGTCTCACCTCTATGTCTTATGTGTTTTTTTTTTTTTTTTTTTTTTTTTTTTTTTTTTTTTTTTGTGAGAAAGAAGTAATCTGTACGACTTTCTCTGAAAATTTGATCTCCTTCTCCACTCCTCTTTTCTTTTTCTCTTTTTGTTGTTGTATCTGTTATGAGGTACGAGGACCTATGTACAGATAATGTCAAAGAGGCTAGAGAAGCACTCCTTGAGAAGTCGACTTGTCGTCTGACACTTGTTCAGACCTATTGTCGAAAGACAGTCAGAGATTTGCAAAAATACTCTGATGTGTGTGGTTTGAGAGGCAACAAAGTGCACAGACTTGAAAGGTAGAGTACTACGCTCGTGTCCTTCAAGTTTGTTTGTATCTGTGAGTGTTTGTTTGTACGTCTGTTGACCTACTCTGTCTCTGTCTCAAGAGAGAACAAAAGAACAGCTACGAGGTCTGGTGTCTGGCCTCCTTGTGAGGACACAGATACAGGCTGTGGAGAGGGTACTGAGACACCTACTCACAAACGCCTAGACGTCTAGTTTTGCAAAAAGAGCTGTGTGGGGATGTGCTGGAGTATTTGTTTTTTGGAACACCTACTCAGAAGAGATAGGTCTGTCCAATTTTTCTTTCTGCTGTTCCAAAAACAAGCCAGAAAAGAAATCAGCCTTGTGCTGGTGACTCCAATGTTACAATCCCCGAAGATAGCTCAATAAAAAGTCGGTAATACAACCAGACACAAATCCCCAAAAGAGAATGATGTCTCGTTATATTAGCTCAGTGAAGCCGAAAAGAAAACGGCAACAGACCAAGGTTAAAATGGCATTAGGTCAAATCCGGCCAAACGATATTGAAAATAATGGGAAAAAACTAGGTGCACCTGACACCAGAAAAAGGGTACTTTTTTACCGGCTATCCGGGGGGTGGATGCCTACAAGTTATTAATCGGTGGCAAATATCTTGTCCTCAGTATTTACTTGCAGAAATTGTTAGTTATTATCGGAGGCTTCAAGTTTGCGGTAAAAAGCTATAACTGAAACTCAAA
Source organism: Paulinella micropora (assembly GCA_019918135.1). Classification (NCBI taxonomy): domain Eukaryota; phylum Cercozoa; class Imbricatea; order Euglyphida; family Paulinellidae; genus Paulinella; species Paulinella micropora. Next base: position 157,403 of record WBZZ01000192.1, read on the forward strand.
GGGAACATATTCGTAGCAGAGAACTTTCAATGGAGAAAACCCTAGGAGGAAGGGCCTAATTAACATCCGATGCGGACTTTTCGATTTCTGTTTAGGAA
>WBZZ01000192.1:165000-169848 GCA_019918135.1 Paulinella micropora
AGGATATATGATAGGATATATGACAGAGTATATGATAGGGTATATGATAGGACATATGATATGACATATGATAGGATATGATAGGATATATGATAGGATATATGATAGGATATATATGATAGGATATATATGATAGGATATATGATAGGTATGATAGGATATATGATAGGATATATGATAGGATATATTATGATAGGATATATTATGATAGGATTTATTATGATAGGATATATTATGATAGGATTTTTTATGATAGGATATATTATGATAGGATATAGGATATGTGATAGGATATATGATAGGATATGATAGGATATGATAGGATATAGGATATAGGATGTAGGATGTAGGATGTAGGATATAGGATATAGGATATAGGATACAGGATATAGGATATGATATATGATATATGATGTATGATATATGATATATGATATATGTATATGATATATGATATATGATATATGATAGGATATGATAGGATAGGATAGGATATAGGATATAGGATAAAGGATGTAGGATGTAGGATATAGGATGTAGGATGTAGGATGTAGGATATGATACGTGATATATGATATATATGATATATGATATATGATATATGATATATGATATATATGATATATATTATATATTATATATATTATGATATATTAATCTATTGATATACTGATATACTGATATACTGATATAGATGTTGATATTGATATTGAAATGGATATTGACCTTGACATTGACATTGGCATTGACATCGGCATTGATATTGGCATTATTGTTTGATATTGATATTGATATTGATATTGATATTGATATTGATATGGATATGATATATGATATGACATATAATATGGCATGATACGATATATGATATATGATATATGATATATGATATATGATATGATATGATATATGATATGATATATGATATGATATATGATATGATATATGATATGATATATGTGATATGATATATGATATGATACATGATATGCTATATGATATGATATATGATATGATATATGATATGATATGATATGATATGATGATATGATATATATGATATATGATATGATATATGACATGATATATGACATGATATATGATATGATATGATATGATATGATATGATATGATACGAGAATATGACAGGGGATCGCCCGTCTATCTAGTCTATAGCTAGTATACAGGTATAGAAATAGTCTATTAGAAAAAACACACAAGGGGATCGCCCGTCCCACAGACTGGAGAAAGTTTAAAAAATATGTTTTTTTTTTCTTTCTTTTTCAATAGAAAAACAGGACGGCCTGATATTTTCCATAGTGAAAAAAGGTTGCGTTTCCGCAAAAAAGACAGGCCGGCCCGTCAAAAAATTCTTTCCGTGATCTCTCAGGCCGGCCCCGCCGCTAAAAAAGTGGTTAGGTTTCCGTGAAGTGATGACACACTTTGCTACGATATACTTTTAGAAACGAGAATATGACAGGGGATCGCCCATCTCTAGCGTCTATATAGCTAGTATAGAAATAGCCTAATAGAAAAAAACACACAAGTGGATCGTCCGTCCAACTTTTTCTGTTTGCTAGAAAAACCGGGCGGCCCGATTTTTTCCAAGTGGAATTCATAGCGAAAAAAGGTTGCGTTTCCGCAAAAAAGACAAGCCGGCCCGTCCAAAATGTTCTTCCCGTGATCTTTCAGGCTGGCCCCGCCGCTAAAAAGGTGGTTAGGTTTCCGTGAAGTGATGACAGACAGACAGACACACTTGGCTACGATATACTTTTAGAAATGATATGATATGATATATGATATATGATATACGATATATGATATATGATATATGATACATGATACATGATACATGATACATGATACATGATATATGATGTATATATGATATGATATATGATATATATGATACATGATACATGATACATGATAGATGATAGATGATAGATGATAGATGATATATGATATATGACATATGCCATATGATATGATAAATGTATGACATATTATATATGATATATGATATATGATATATGATGATATATGATATATATATATATGATATGATATATGATATGATATGATATGATATGATATGATATGATATATGATATGATATGATATGATATGTGATGTGATGTGATGTGATGTGATGTGATATGATATGATATGATATGATATGATATGATGATATGATATGATATGATATAATGCATTATAATTTAACACAATATCTTATTTTATAATATGGTATGATATTGTTTTCCATAACCCTATTTTTGCTACAGTTTATATTGCGAGGTGGAAGAATGCAAAGATGTTTGTGCGTGTGTGTTGTGTGTTTATTTCTTGTATGGATATACCGGTCAATTAAAAAAAAGTGTAACCTCAAGTGCATGCACATGATATTGTGGGTACACGTGTGCGTTTCCTCCCTAGCGTGGAAGACTGTACATATGCTTGTGCAGGTGCATGTTTTGTGATAAGTTCATCATTTTCTGCAGGATAGATAAATTGGATGTACCTTTGTCCATGCGTAGTTACTTGTTGGGTGTGCGCGTGTGTTTGTGTGCATGTATGCAGATGTAATCACGGGGAGCTTACCAGCCAGCACGCGCAAGGGATTCCATCGACTGCAGCAACAGAAAGCACAATCCATGGACTTTACAACTGAGTACACATCCTTTTGCAATATATGACATATTCATGACATTCTGTGGTCACATGGGAAGAATCCAGCAGAGGAATTAGGCATGGTGCTATTTTCACAAGACTTGAAACAAATAGGGCATACCGCTGAACAAGCGGTTGTTCTCCGAGAGGCAAATAATATGCACTCATCGACTTGCCTCCTTTCCGGGCCTGCCCTATTGTCCGTTGCACGAGGAAAATTTGACACATGTGAACAATGAAAGCATGCAGAGAGAAATGGGATGAAATAGACATTTCGATAACACTTTTGCTTTGCAAAGAAAATTGCAGATAACGACATTACAGAGCAATAATATGCACAACCAACACTATTGATGCCCCTTGCAGCCTTTTCATTCAAAATTCGTGTGTCTGCTTGGTCTCGTGAGATCTCTAGTGCATACACATGTCCTGCTCGACAAGGGCAACTTCCTCTTCCCGATTCTTTGCAGAGCTTTCATGCGAAAGCAAACGGAATCATTAGGAAAAGTTACGGAAATAAAAAACTCAACTTCACAGCAAAAATCCAATGTCAAAAAATAAAGTAAAATTTCGATAGCACTGACAAAGACCTATTGCCGATCCAATATAAAATTACCGGAAAATCAGCAGCTTTTTTCATACCGTTCGATCCCAACGACTCTTTTTTTTATTATTATTTTTTAACAACACTGGAGGTGTTGCTTTCTAGTTTCTTTGCGAGCATTCTAAGATGGAGACACCAAGGCCGTCACCAGATCGTGGCAACACCAAATCCAATGGGGATTTCCCTGATCCCTACGTAACACCTGAGCGAGGGGTGAGCAAACCTCAACAAAAGGGGTGCTGCATGGACAAAGAGAATGTTGCGCCCTGTTATCAAGACTCACAAAGTGACCATCAAAAGCAAGGGGTGCGGGCAGGGATCCGCAAACCTCCCATCCGAGGCAACGCATTGCTTCAGCAACTTACGGAAGCAGCGAGAAGATGTCAGGAAGAGGAAAGAACACCGACAAGACCCACAAAAGCAACGCATCATGTCATGGAAGGCGAAGAAGGCGACAACGAAACAGAGGAGGAGTACCATCATGATGAAGCGAAACAGACTGTTGCGCAAGACAAAGCGAGGTTGATCGAGGAACAGGACCGCCGAGTGGCAAAGGTTGCTGCCGCTCGACGATCGCAGGACAGCCAAGTTCCCAGACATCGTGAACGCTCCGTCTCTGCAGGTAGCTACAGTCAACCACGGCAACCAGACTGTGGCTGGTCGCGGAGGGATTCATACGGCAGCACGCGACAGGAACAATATGAAGACGAGAGATATGTTTTATCACCGCAGAGCAGAGCAATGCACCACAAAGTTTCTCCACGCCAGGAGCACATGCTGGTCCGTCTTTCCGTAACCCTTTGCGCTTGAAACGTTCTCAATAATTGCTTGACAACTTTTAAAAGGTGTTCGATTCTGCTTTCTTTGTCATATTCTGTGTCATCACCCTCGCACACCACAGATGAAGCTGTGTGTCCTCTTTGACAGGTGGGGTGGCAGGTTCCAAAGGTCCATCGCCAGCACCAGGCACTCCCGCAAGCAGTGCAAGTGCGCGCGCAAGAAGGAAAGCCCCAACTTAAGAACAACGTCCCACAACAACCAAAGGCACAAGATAAAGCAACAAATCAGACTCAAAACACCCGACCACCAACCCCGCCTTCTCGCGCCAGACCAAAGCAGAGAAGACACTCAAATTGGGGCATGCGCAGTCAGAGCAGGCCGAAGGAAGTAACCACCCCCCCCCCCTCTCTCTCTCTTCTCTGCTCTCTCTCTCTCTCTCTCTCGTGCGCGTATTGTGGGAGGAAGAAGGCAGTTGTATCAGATATTGCTAATCTGTGTTCATCGTGCTACAACCATAGCCTAACGTGTCATCAATGCTTCCTTATGTGTTTGCAGTCGTACACGGAGCTGACTGACCACTACAACCCCCTGCCTAACCAGTTGTGGCGCGCCAGGTCGCCCCTTTTCTGCTCCGAGTTTCTTCTCGCAACTGTTTCCATCTTCCGCTGGTGTCTTGTTTTGTAGGGCCAGCTCTGGCCCGGGTTCCGCCCTCGACAGCTCCTCCAGCGCACCCTCGGCCAACAACAGCGTGCACCTCACCGCCCTCCTCGACTCCGATGACTTGGACACGC
>WBZZ01000193.1:0-2500 GCA_019918135.1 Paulinella micropora
CAGACAGCCCGAATGCTTCTGGGGAATGTGATGGCACTCGTGCTTACTGTCTGTGGTGTGTGTGAGAAAGAGAGAGAGAGAGAGAGAGAGAGGGGGGGGGGGGGGCGGGTGAGAGAGAGAGAGAGAGAGAGAGAGAGAGGGAGAGAGGGAATGTGATGGTACTCGTATTTACTGTCTGTGGAGAGAGAGAGAGAGGGAGAGAGGGAGGGGGGGGGTGGGGGGGGGGGGGGGGGAGGAGTGATGGCACTCGTGTTTTCTGTCTGTGGAGAGAGAGAGAGAGAGAGGGGGGGGGGGGGGGGGGGGGGGGGGGGGGGGGGGGGGCGGGGGGGGGGGGGGGGGGGGGGGGGGGGGATGGATATATATATATATATATACATATATATATATAGAGAGAGAGAGAGAGAGCGAGAGAGCGAGAGAGCGAGAGAGAGAGAGAGAGGGAGAGAGAGAGAAGATGGATATATATATATGTATACATATATATATATATATATATATAGAGAGAGAGAGAGAGAGAGAGCGAGAGAGAGAGAGAGAGAGAGAGAGAGAGAGAGAGAGAGAGAGAGAGAGAGAGAGAGAGAGAAAGAGACGCTCCTTGACAATATAGTAGCATTCGGAATATAGCAGTGATGCGAGAGCAAGAGCACCCTCCCCCTCCTCCCCCTCCCCCCCCCCCCCCTCCCCCCCCTCCTCCTCTTCCTCCACTCTCTCCACCCCACCTCGCCCAGAGGGGCTTTAATCGATACATGCATACATATACATGTATATATATATGAACACAATATGCATGTCCTCTTGCAGGTGGTCTAGCAGGCTACAGCGATCTCCTGTCATATGACCCGCACCTGGCCGCGTTTGCCCGGTATGTCTCAACTGCCCCACTATTGCCATTTCGCCCTGCTGTATTCCGATTCCGCCCTGCTCCACTGCCGTTTTGCCCTACCTACCTACCTACCTGCTACTGTACTATGTAATACACAGAGCCATTGTGCTTCCGTTTGGCCTGACTGCTACTGTACTATGTAATACACACAGCCATTGTGTTTCCGTTTGGCCTGATTGCTACTGTACTATGTAATACACACAGCCATTGTGTTTCCGTTTGACCTGACTGCTACTGTACTATGTAATACACACAGCCATTGCTGCTACTGTACTATGTAATACACACAGCCATTGTGTTTCCGTTTGACCTGACTGCTACTGTACTATGTAATACACACAACCATTGTGTTTCCATTTGGCCTGATTGCTACTGTACTATGTAATACACAGAGCCATTGTGCTTCCGTTTGGCCTGATTGCTACTGTACTATGTAATACACAGAGCCATTGTGCTTCCGTTTGACCTGACTGCTACTATGTAATACACAGCAATTGTGTTTACGTGTGACCTGACTGCTACTGTACCATGTAATACACACAGCCATTGTGTTTCCGTTTGACCTGACTGCTACTGTACTATGTAATACACACAGCCATTGTGTTTCCGTTTGGCCCTGCTACTGTACTATGTAATGCACAGCCATTGTGCTTCCGTTTGACCTGACTGCTACTGTACTATGTAATACACACAGCCATTGTGCTTCCGTTTGACCTGATTGCTACTGTACTATGTAATACACACAGCCATTGTGTTTCCGTTTGGCCTGATTGCTACTGTACTATGTAATACACACAGCCATTGTGTTTCTGTTTTTGCCTCACTGCTACTGTACTATGTAATACACAGAGCAATTGTGCTTCCGTTTGGCCTGATTGCTACTGTACTATGTAATACACACAGTCATTGTGTTTCCGTTTGGCCTGATTGCTACTGTACTATGTAATACACACAGCCATTGTGTTTCTGCTACTGTACTGTGTAATACACAGAGCCATTGTGCTTCCGTTTGGCCTGACTGCTACTGTACTACACGCGCAAATGCTATGGTCTACTCTACCTACCTACCTACCTACATACATACATACATACATACATACATACATACATACATACATACTCATGCTTACATAAATACATTCACGCCATGGTGTGTGTTTTTTGTTTGCCTGCGTGTATGTGAAGGGAACACGCGAGGGCAGACAACGAAATCGCACAACATCGACATATATATATATATATGTATATACATATATATATGTGTGTGTGTGTGTATGTATATATGTATACATGTAACATATTATATATATATACATATATATATATATATATATATAATTCAACACGCATAAAAAATCTATATTATGTATGTATGTATGTTTGTGTATGGGAAAGAAGAGTGCGAGGTCTGATATGATCATTGTAGACCATCCACATCTCTCTCTCTCTCTCTCTCTCTCTCTATATATATATATATATATATATATATATATATAACGTAATATATCATGTACACACATAAAACAATCCATATTTGTGTATGTCTGTATGTTTGTGCATGTGAAGGGAGCGTGCGAAGTCAGGCAACGTCATCGCAGACCATCGACACCTGTATGT
>WBZZ01000193.1:10000-12500 GCA_019918135.1 Paulinella micropora
TACCTTTTACACACGTCGGTTTGCCGGAAGAAATAACCGATAACTGTCCTAACGATATGAAGACTGTGGAATACCTGATAGAATTAATAAAGTAGGGACTCCGTAGACTGCAGACCAAGGATAACCGACAGACCGGAACGGTAAGTATTGCCATTATGTACCGGGTGGGCCGGCATACGAGACAAGGCAGCTGAGTCACTGACCCATCGTTAGTCACTCATTCTGTACGCAACTCTACTCAACCGTTATGTCGGGGGGGGGGGGGGGGGGGGGGGGACTGAGCTATCAGACTGAGCACTTTAACGACCGGCCAAAATCATGAGTCATCACAACCGGTTGACTTTTTCAATCTTTTTCAACCTACCAGTCAGTTAGATTTTCCTCTGCACCGTCGACGTTTCGACTTCACCAACTATTAATAGTTTTCTATTTCGTTCAGAAATGACATCAAACGCCGCTGATTAATTTAAAGATTCAGCTATGAATTGCCTTTTTCAAGTTCCACATATTATATTCAGTAGTATTAATATCACTGCCTTTTTGCACTTTTTACCGTGACACAGTCATACTGAGCAGTAAATTTGTTGACGGACGTGAACCAGTGAAAAAAAATGAGCACCGTGGCCGCTGAGACTCGGAGTCATAACCGATGGAGCTTGACTTTACCGCCGTGCCCAGCCTATATGATGCAAATCCTGGATACTTGAACTACACTTCAACTGAACGGTTGGACTTGAAGCAATCCTTCACTGAGTGCTCAGTATTATTACAACTTGAGCGGCAGTCCGGGCCGACAACTTATGATGGTTTCAAGTTGCGCAACTTGCGGGCCGGCTTACCAAACTCACAATCTACGTCAAGTTCAGTCCCAGCCGGGCCGCCGTGACCGACAGTCACGGTACTAGGCTTTGCAACCCAAGCTGTGACGGTGAAGGCTGCACTGTCAAACACTAACGGTAGAAATCTACGTGTAGGACGGTACTAGTAAATAAACGCCGCGGACCGCTCTGCTATTTCAAGTAGTGACTGATATTTTGGTGATTGACCTGCTCTCCGAGCCAGGCTCTGGAGTCCGCCAGGACAAAATTTGGAAGCCGCCGGCTCTACTCTGCAGAAAGCGGTTTCCGCGAAAACGTGGGCCGAAAAAACCAGCGAAACTTCAAAACTTACAATGGTTAGCATCTATTTTCAGTGGCACATTTTTAGTAAGTCACTTCCAGATAACTTGCGGCTATTAATATGACATCGGGACTTTCACAGCTGAGATCGCTTCAACAACTCTTATTTTAATAATATTAATATAAAGCGTAGTATAGCATTTGGCGACGGGTACTGATGTTTTTATTCAAATTGAAAACCGTGGCAGATCATGGCCACAAATGTGGATTGTATCTTTCAAGAATAGTCATTTAATAACAGGGGTTTACCAGATCTCGAGTGACCGTGCTCACCCCTTTGCTAAAGATTAAGTAAGTGCAAGTTTAAGTGAAGTTTGAGTTTGAGGGTAAGGGTAAGGTAAGGGTAAAGGGTTTTGGTGTGTGCTTAGTTGCCAAGGTTTGTGCGGTATGCTCACGACGAAGGTTGTGAGACGGAAGTCGCCGGTTGCAAGACTAGTTTAGGTTGGTTTGGTTGTGTGGTTACGGATGTGGTTGCGTTAAAATGGAAGCGTTGGTAGTACGGTCAAAGTGAGAAAATTACGAGTTGATATGGGTAAAAAGGGAAATTGCTTTTGTAAAAAGGGAAATTTTCCAGTGCACCTTACGCGATAAATTACTGGTAGGGTGGAAATAAGTTTGACTGATTCCATTTGGTATCGTAAATTACTAGTTCCTCCGTGATTTTATTATCACACAAATGTGGATCTTGCCCGAGTAAGGGTTACTACTTGAAAATAAACCAAAACTTTTCTTTATTTTGACTGACTCTAAAAATTTGGATTCACTTGAGCCTTCAATGGGTCTAGTGGACCGTCACGTTAAGGGTTAATACCGCGGTACGTGCACACCACTAACTAACCATCTCAAAAAATAATAATTTCCCCTAATCCATCTAACGGTAGAAATAATTTTAAATGATAGTTGAGCCCGACTGCAGAAAGCTCAGGGCAAGGGCTTTCAACTGACGGGTTCATCATCATCGTTGTATCATTGCTAGACTGAGACACTTCATGTTTTCTCTTTTTGTATCTCTTGATACCTTCTCCATTATATCTCTTCTGCTTCCCACTCAGCTACGAGTGGCAAGTGTTCTATTAAAACAGTGATTGCGTTAAGACAGACAGACATACAGACAGACAGATAGATAGATAGATAATTAGATAGATAGATAGATAAATAGATAGATAGATAGATATATAGATATATAGATAGATAGATGGATAGATAGATAGATAGATAGATAGATAGATAGATAGATAGATAGATAGATAGATAATGAGTTCAAAATCGAATGCTTTTGCCATTTCAACGCCCGCAATCACAAGATTTGTTCTACACCACCA